>CM044955.1:58870053-59032337 GCA_024516035.1 Bactericera cockerelli | reverse complement strand
ACCAGGATGCCACGGCCCATCAGCAGGACATCCTGCAGCTCAAAGACAAAATCGAATCCCTGCATCAACCCTCTGAGAACTCTAAGCAACAACTTGCCAACATTACTTCACGGCATGCCACTATTTTGAAACGAGTCCAGGTAAACCTTTTACCAATGTTGTAGATTTGTAGAACATCTAAAAAAACAAACAAGTATTTGTTTACATACTATGTAAAGATAGCAGTCTCGAGTTACAGCAACATTGGGAAGGTCCTGACAACGCAATTACTTGGACTAATGATGGTGTCTAGAGAATTCAGAAAGGCGGTAGACTGTATTTCATTTCTTGGTCATTTCATTTCTCTTTCTCACACATTTCCTTTTTCTTTTCAGAATTTCATGGAAACATACGAGAGCATCGTCAGTATTCATCAAGCTTACACCAAGGTGGTGTTAGATACACAGGAATGGATTGATGCCACGTACAATGCGGTCAACATGTGGGGAGATTTGTCCCTGGAGCGTGTCTCATTGCAGAGTAATCTAGAGAGACTTAAAAATCTGGAAAAAGATCTGTCCAATGAGGAGCCAAGAATAAAAGCAGTTCGTGAGATTGGAGAGAAAGTTCTGCCGGGAACTATCGAAAGTGGTCGAACAAACATTCATGCCCAGATTGATTCATCACAACAAGATTGGGAAGGATTAGTTGCTATGGTCAAGTCATCTGTAGAAAGTGTTGAGAAGAAGCTAGAGCAGTGGACCGAATACGAGAAGATGAAAGATGAGTGTGCTGCTTGGCTCAGAGACACAGACACAAAGCTACATGCTATTGATCTCAAGAGTACTGGAGACGAAAAGAGACAGCAATTAGAAGAGTTAATAGCCCTTCAAGGTGAAGTACGGGCGAAGGAATTGGAAATTGATTGTGTAACCGAAAAGGCCCAACAGTTGCAATGTCGTGCTACTCCTGTAACAGAAATAGCTCAGAAATACCACAAGATTAGTGTCAAAGTTAAAGACCTGAATACCAAGTGGCAACAGTACGTGAATGATGAACTTGACTGGGAAAATCACTCTCAAAGTTGTTTGCAATGGTTAGAAAACATTAGGACTAAACTAGATTACTGTTGTGACTTGAGCGCATCGTCTCAAAAAGATATTGAGAGTAAACTAGAAACCACACAGTCTCTTTTAATGCACAAAGAAGAAGGCTTTAAAAAAATACAAAAGAGCGTGGCTTTGGCTCAAGTTGTACTTATAAATACAAAACCTGAAGGTCATGCCAGTATTAATAATACTTTGACTCGAATTCAAGAAGAATGGAGTGATTTGGCATCCAAAATGGTAGAAACTAAAGTTACTTTGGATGACTCTATTCACAAGTGGGCAGGATTCCTTGAACAAATTCAAGAGCTCAAGCAACTAGTCGACTACATAGTATATCTTATAACGAGCACAGTGTTTTCCGAGCTACAATGGCGGATAAGAGAGCGCAGTTAGAAAAAATCAAATTGTTGGAAGACAAAGTAAGATGTGAAACCGTTGAAGTCGACAGTTTAAAAGTTAAAGCAGAGGAAATGTTAGCTAGTGGACAACAGAGTCAAGCTGCAACTCAAGCAAAACAAATACTCGACCAGTTTGACAGTCTACACGGTAAAGTTAAATCTCTTCTATCAGAGAGAGAAGATCAATACAAGGATCACAGAGTTTACAAAGAAGCGTGTGATGACTTACTGGCATGGTTAACTCGAGCTCGAGATAAAATACCAAGCATTAAACAGAAGTCTACAAGCGATAAACTAGCAATTGAAAATATCGTTGCACCCCTGGAATCCCTACTTAACAAGAAAGCACAAGGAGAACTGCTTGTGGAACATATGCAAAACACGGGGAAGTTGTTCAAACATCTACCTCACCAGAAGGACAAACAGCCATTAAAAATGAAATGAAAGCTCTTGCTGAAAACTTTGACACTTTGTTCAAAGACATTAAAGCAAAGAAAGATAAATTGGAAGGTATTGTTGTGCAGTGGCGTGAGTATAAAGATGAATATGAAAAGATTTGTGATTGGTTACAACAGATGGATGTGCTGGTGAAAGCCAAGAAAACAGCTTTGTTGAGCACTGTTCAAGAAAAGGAAAACCAGGTCGAAGAAATGAAAGAAGTTATGACGCAACTCTATGATGGAGAATCAAGATTTAAGAAGCTTAATGAATTAGCTGCCGATCTCTTAACGTCACATTTAGATACATATGTGAGTAATCAACTCCAACACATAAACAGCAGATATCAAGTTCAAATCAATCTGGCTAAAGATGTTCAGCAGAAAGTTGAAACCAACTGCAAACAACATAAAGAATATGTTGAGAATTTGAAGAAAGCCAACGACTGGATTGATAATGCAAAAGAAATTATCCGAGTTAGTGGAATTAGTGCCTCTCATGGTACTAGCAAAGAGGATCTGCAATCAAGCTTGTCTAGTATCCAAGATCTACTGCGAAATAGAGAACAAGGTCAAGGATATATTCACGCGACTGTAAACTGTGGCGACAAAGTTATGAGAAACACAAAATCTGACGGAAAGGAAATAATTCAGAATCAGTTGAAAGAATTACAAAATGAATGGGATCGTCTCATTAAAAAATTGTCGACGACTAAAGTTCGTTTGGAGACAAGTCTCTTGGATTGGGCTGATTACAATTCATCGTATTCTCAATTGCAGCAGTGGATTTCAGAGAGAGAAGTCAAATTACAGCAAGTATCTGACCAGAAAATACCTAAAGCCAAGGTTCTCAGTCAAAACATAGGCGACAAGAAGTCAACCTTGAGACAAACAAACAGTATCGTACAAGACATTGTATCCTTTGAACCTATGATTCAATCTGTAACCTCGAAAGCAGAAACCTTACAGGGTGCACCTGCCTCTGATATAGCATCTAAATACGAAACTCTAAGTAAAGCGGCTAAAGATCTCTATGCTAGACAGAAAGAAATGGTGGAGCAACACGAGGCTTTCATTGATGCCAGCATTGAGTTTAACATATGGCTTAGAGATGCTAAAGAAAAACTTGGCAAATGTGCTGAACCTACCGGCGACAAAGAAGTTCTAAGTAGCAAATCTTCACAATTGAAAGTTTTATTCAGTGAATTAAAGGATGGACAGGAAAAGCTGGAGAAAGCATTAAAACAAGGTGAAGTTGCAGTTAGAGTGGCTGTAGAACAATCTGACAAAGAAGTTATAGAAGAAGAAGTTGCCGCATTACAAGATGAGTATGACAGCTATGCAGAATCTTTGAATAATGCAAAGAAGAATTTGGAAGTAGGTATAGTAAAATGGAACGATTTCGAAGAGAACTACAAGGAAGCTGAGCAATGGCTTAGCCAGACTGATGCACAAGTACAGTCCTACAATGAACTACAAGGAGGATTAGAAGAGAAGAGAGTTGCATTGGAGAGATTCCAAGTTCTCCTGCAAGGTCTCTTTGATTGGCAGAAAGATCTTGATCGTCTAAATATGAAAGCTCAGGTCTTACTAGAAACATGTGCAGATACTCGGGTTTCCAATGCATTACACAAATGGCTACCAAATACAATACTCTATTATCAATAGCTAAAGAAATAATGAAACGTCTAGAAATGCATTACCAAGCTCACCAGCAGCACAGTGCGCTCTACCAAGAATGCCAGTTCTGGGTTGAGAAAACTCGCAAAAAGTTGAATGAATGTTCTGTTGACGTACCTGCTAGTTTGAGTGACGTGACAAACCGTTTAGCGACGGTCAACTCATTAAAACAAAGCCTGGAGCAAGGTCAAAACAAGTTGAGATATGTTCTCGAACTCAAGGAGAGAGTTGCAATCAATACTCAGGCGATGGTGCTGCCAGAATCAATGAAGATACTTTGGCACTGGAACAAGAATTTGAAAGTTTGGTTACAGATCTACATCGTATCAGACAAGACTTGAGTATTAAACAAGCACAACTCCAAGATGTTGAAAAACTATTGAAAATATTCACCGATTGGTAACTGAAGTAGAACAAAAGATTGAGGCAGATAACCTTTTGAACAGTTTGGGTGATAAGAAAGCTTCTTCTGAGAGATTTAAAATATTGCAGAGTGAAATATTGGGCTATGCTGATTCTGTAAAGAAACTCCAACTAGCCACCAAGGAAGTAGAACCATATGTGAACGATATGAAAGCTTGAAAGAGAAGGTAGCTGAGGCTATTGAGAAAGCTGAAGCTCAAGTGAATGAACATGAAGCTTACAATTGTAGTTACAACGAGGCCTATGATTGGTTAAGAAAAGCCAGACTTGAAGCTCAGACAAATGCTGACTGCCATGGAGATCAACAAACACTAAAGATAAAGCAAAGAAAATCAAAAACTTACTTGAAAGAATACCCGAAGGCCAGAATCTCATTGACAAACCATTTCGTTGAAAAACACTGTCCTAGAATCAACTGGTCCAGCCGGAAAAGAAACTATTGAACCAAGAAATTAACCAAATCACGCTAGACTGGCCAATCTTCAAAACACTCTACAAGACATTGATAAGCATCACAGCAAATGTCTCGCCCTGTGGAACGAATTTCTATCATCGAAAAATACTCTGTCAGAATGGATTGAAGGGTTCCAGAAGAAAATTGAAGACGTAAAAGACATCAGTCGTTGTACGAACTTGGACGATCTGGAAAAGTACAAGGCTATGCTGCTGGAAGTAAATAATCACAATGCTGACATGGAAACATTGAATGACAAATGTGAGGCTCTCATGGAGCTGGCGCCTCACAGTTCCATCAGAGAAGAAACTCTTAGACTCCAGACTTTGTATATAGCTCTGGTTACAACAATGCAGGGGTAAGTTGTATTCACTATCATTTTGTTCTCATCTATGCTTTAAAAAAATAAAAACGCTGTCGAAGCATACCATGTTGTTGGTACTGGTATAGGTAGGGCTATCGGCTACGAAAGCTCTTTGTCACTGCGACCTTAGATAGATCTTTTGTGACATATATAACTTGTTGTTATTTTAGTGGCGTGAGCTGATGGTCCCTAACCGTTAGTAAATAATTTCAGTGTGATGTTATGTTTTTTTAAAGATTCTACAGAATTGTTAGTACAACTTGCTATTCCCAGCTCGTCCTGGCCCGCAGTATTTATCTAAATGACTTCATGCGAGACCAACAATCGTGAGGACTTATTTCTTCTTCTTCTGTGACAAGCCTCTTTAGATATTAAGAAATCGACCAACTCGATAGGCTAGTAAGGCTTTTATTTCCTCCTAGTCGCGCCGTACGACAAGTGGAAATAGTCCATAGTCCTATTTTTTCCCCCGAGTACCATAAGGGAAAATGCTTATAGCATAATCATGTTTCCTTCTGTTTTATCATCATCGTTTGTTCGACCTATCATGCCCGAAATAAAGCAGGTAATAATGATTTTGTGTTGATTTTGCAGCCTGGTAAGTCAAGTTGAGAAGAACTTCTCAGATCAGACTGAATTCCTAGCCAAAAAAGAAGAAGTTGAAGCTTGGCTCCAGAAAGCACACGAAACTGTCCAGAATTGTGCTAGAGACAGCAGCAAGAATGTGCTCAAGGAAGGACTGGACACCATCAATATGGTGTCAGAGAACATGTCAGAAGGTATATTATACTCACAAAATTTTACAAATAATATAGGATACAGGCTATTTCTCTTTATTCTTTTCTTTCAAGATTCCTATTATTTTTTTTATAACAAAATAATATCTATAAACCGACAATAAGGGTTTATCCACCTTCAAAAGATAAATATTTTGTCCTGAAAGTGGGGAAAACAGGAAATATACATAAATATGTTTACGAGAAGTGCGTCATGATCATGACTCAAGGGCATTACATACTGGACATCTGAAAATATTTTTTTTAAACTAATAATATGAAAGAAATTGTATTAAAGCATGTAATAATAAATAATGTTCACAATATAACCAATTCTTTCTCATTGATAGGTCAACATTTGATGTCAGTCCTGCAAGACACTTTCACAAAAGCACTGGACACCACCCCGTCCGATCAACAAGAGAGTTTGCGTGAAGCAATGACAGCTATGAGGGATAGCTGGGACAGACTCAACAGAGATCTGAAGTCTGCCAAGACTCAGCTCGAGCTGTCCATAGCTCGCTGGAATGAGTTTGACGACTTGTACAACAGATTCAACATGTGGCTCACTGGAGTTGAAAACAAACTCAATGAACCCCTACCGGTGTTCACCGAACTGGGTAAGTTTCATCATCATCATCAGAGGATGGCGTCATCGTAAACGATTTTAATCGGTGGAGGAATGACTCAGCACTTCTACCACTGTCTTTACAAGGAGGCTAATAATTGACAAGGGCCCTCAGAACCAAGCCAATGCTGGTCTACTCCCTGTTTATAGTATAGTCCCCCCAGCCAGACTAAGTTGTTTGTGGTTGTTGGTCATCAGCTTATTTACAGTTAAAATATTATTTATGTATAAGATGTTTACGTTGGTACTTGCACATTTAAATGTTTGTATTCTTATTGGCAATTTATTCTTTAACAAAAAGTACATGTTTTTTACAAACGTACAAACGCAACTTTTGACAGGAGTACATCATCTCTCGTTATCCCTCGACGGGATCAACGTAAATGTCGTTGGATATCTACGTCCTCCTTACTCTGTTGCAATTATATGGACTTGTAATTTGATGGGTACTCTTGAAAGTTTTCATTTTATGTTTAGTCTAATTTAGAAGAGCATAGTTGCTATTAGTGGCAAGATATTTAGTATGTTGAAAATGTTAGGATCTTACTTGTAAAGTTTGGATTTTATCTTATTCTCCGTTATACTAAGAAACCCTTCTACTGATATCAAACCATGGTTTCAGTTTGATTCAAATTAGTTCATGCTGTTATTAACACTTATGTTTGTTTATAGGTGACATGAAAACGCTCCTGGAAAGATCCAAGTACATTGTGGACGACATAGATAAAAAGAAGGACGACCTGAAGCCTTTGCAGAAAGAGTCGGAACAACTGTCGACCTGGGATAACTCGGTCGTGCCGAAAGTAAAAGATCTGGAGCAGCGCTGGTCCGCTGTGAAGTCTGCCTGGGACGCCAAGCACGAAGACCTCTCCTCCGAGATAGCACAGTGCACCAGCTACCAGACGGCACTCCAGGACGCGGAGAAGTGGCTGCTGCAGATATCATTCCAACTGATGGCGCACAACTCCCTGTACATCAACAACAAACAGCAGACCATGGAGCAAATCCAACACCACGAGAAACTACTGCAGGACATCATAAACTATCGGACACATCTGGACGACTTGAAAGAAAAGGGACAGAAACAAATTGAGCGTTATGAAGCAATCAACCCGGAGATTCGAACCAGCATTCAAACGCAGCTTGACAATGTTCAGGACAGCTATAACTCGCTTCTTGAGACGGCAAACCAGATCAAGAACAGACTCCTGGACTCTTTGCAGAAGTTCCAGGAATATGAAGATGCGCTGGATAGCATCTGGATTGTTCTGGAAGAGTTGGAACCGCAAGTAATGGCGCCCTACGTGGAGCCCACTACTCTGGAGCAGGCCAAAACTGCTATCCAGAGCAACAAGGTAAGTTAGGACTAGATTTATTATATTTGTTCCTTTATATTTAAACTTTCAGGGGCAAATATTTAGACCCGCTTCCAACAGACTTAATGGGTGGATGGAAAGGTGGGAAATGCTGCATGTTCTTTATGGTAAATGTTGAAGGATACCTATCGCGATGCACTTTAATATCAAAGCCGAAATAAATTCATACCTTGTTTGTTAAGTAGTAAACCAATGAAACCGACCTCAGTAGTTTGATCGATAAGGCGGCGGAATTGTAATTCAGAGGTTGGAGGTTGGTGGTTGAATTCCCAAGTTCAGCAAATATTTAGTAAAGCGAGTTTGAGTTAGTTGTGACATCACGAAAGTGATTAACACAAATATGATAACTTTAGTACCAATGGAGAATTATATAATATGATTCTGTTCATTTTTCTTACCAACCTCAGTAGCTCGATTGATAAGGCGGCAGACTTGTAACCTGGTAGTCAGTGGTTCGAGTCCCAAGTTTGGTAACATGTTAGCAGTGTCATTTTGAGTACTTTTAACATCATGATACTTAATGATTAAGTACCACAAAAATATGTTAACTTTTTTTCCATTGTTTCTAGGACGTGCTGAACAAGCTAGAGGCCGAGAAGAATAGACTAGGGGCCGCAATTCAAGCAGGAGAGGCGGCCACCGCGTGTGTTTTCGCGGCCCTCCAGCCCTCTGGAGTCCGCACACCCACCCGTACCCGACAGGGAGATAGCCATCCGTCTGCGGCTTGAAGATCAAATAGAGCAGGTATGTTAAGAATTATTATTTACAATAAATAATTGTAAAAAAAAATGTACAATACAATCAACATATTATTGCAACACAAGAAACTTAAATAAGTATATTAACAAAACAAATATTTGAAATTATTTTAGCATTTTTTAAAAATATTTTCCTCGCGAGGTACTCAGGTGCGTGCAAGCCTAGTGCACTACAGCATTAAGCCACATTTTTTCAACTCTCTCTCTCTAAAATTTCCCTTGAGAACTCACATATCATCTACATACATCATATTACAAGGGTCTTCTCATCCCTAACATCCTCAGTCAAAACATACATAACCAACTAACCATATCAAATAAATAAGGGCTCATAACCGATCCCTGATGTAAACCCACACGTATCTCAAACCCAATTGTAGCCCCTACACTACTCCTTATAACCGTCTCTATTCCCTGATACATTTTCTGAACTAACCGCTCATATTTCTCAGTCACACCTTTCACACCCATACATCTCCACGGCAATAGGTGAGTTCGGTGCGAAGATTACCCGCACCTTTTTCGCATGTATGAATTCGGTGCCGCCGAAAAAAGGTGATGTATGAGTTCGGTGCGGTCCTAATGACTTATAAATTGATTGTTTTTTTATAATGTACTCTGTTGTTTGTTAACAGTCATCCTGCTTTTATTAAGTTAGTAGATTATGTTGTAGACAGTTACATTCAGCAAGGCTGTCCATTTCCTCCTTGAAGGCCATGCCTAGGGTTAATAGTAGGGTTAGGTAAAATACAATGAAGGCCATGCCTTGGGTCTATAGTAGGGTTAGGTAAAATACAATGAAGGCCATGCCTTGGGTTTATAGTAGGGTTAGGTAAAATACAATGAAGGCCATGCCTTGGGTTTATAGTAGGGTTAGGTAAAATACAATGAAGGCCATGCCTTGGGTTTATAGTAGGGTTAGGTAAAATACAATGAAGGCCATGCCTTGGGTTTATAGTAGGGTTAGGTAAAATACAATGAAGGCCATGCCTTGGGTTTATAGTAGGGTTAGGTAAAATACAATGAAGGCCATGCCTTGGGTTTATAGTAGGGTTAGGTAAAATACATTGAAGGCCATGCCTATAAGGAAAAAAATTACTATAATTACCTGATCATCAGGGCAAGTACCAGGGCACCGAATTCATACATGACCTTTTTTAGGCGGCACCGAATTCATACATGACCTTTTTTAGGCGGCACCGAATTCATACATGACCTTTTTTAGGCGGCACCGAATTCATACATGACCTTTTTTAGGCGGCACCGAACTCATACATTTTTTTATTTTCCGCACCGAACTCATACGTAGCCATCTCCACACTTCCTGTCTTGGCACTCTATTATACGCTTTCTCGAAGTCTATGAAAGCAGCATGGATATCACGCTGCATTTCACGACATTTCTCCATCACTCTTCTCATGGCAAACACAGCATCAGTCGTGCCTCTTCCAGGCAAAAATCCAAAGGAACTTCATTATATTTTATTATTATTATTTAACACTTTATTGGTAAACCACATGTTACATATACATAGGACATGAAATAAAAAAGAACACAATAGAATATGTAGTGAACCAAGGGGCGAGGTTAAATTCTGTGGCTTTCTCTTCCACCGAACCCCATTATTTTAGGAAAGTTCTGAGCCGTTATTTCCCAGTATTTGAATTTCCTGCCATTGTCTCTTCTTCTAGGTGGAAGCCAAGTTGAGCCAGCTGACGGCTGCGGAGACCGCCCTGGAGTCCGAGGAGAAACTGAAAGCTGAAGTTCTCGCCTGGATTTCCGACCAGAAAGCTCTCATTGCTGACTGGAAACAGAGACCGTGCAAAATTAAAACCGAAAGTGCGCAGGCCGAGATCGCCAAGATGCAGGAGCTGAAAGGGGTCGTGCTGCAGAAGCAAACGGAGGGACTGCTCGAAGATCAACTGGGTGAAGTTATTGTTTGGGTAAGTCTGGCTGGGGAACGTTAAACAGGGAGAAGACCAGTGTCCCGCTAGAGGAATATAAACAGAGAACAGACTAGCCAACCCTTACAAGTCAGGCTAGCTTTCAGTTTCCAAAGGGTTTAATGGCTTATAAAGAAAAGTCCAAGTCCTCATGATGGTTGATCGCACATAGAAATATGTGGTTCAGGACGAGCCAACTTTGAAATAAAGTTGGCTGGAGACCATCACTCACCCCTCCACCTGTAGCCAAGCTGGCTACAACACAACAACATTGTTTGGGTACGCTGTTTCTTTTAATCTATAAACCCTTTGAAACCCTGATAACGCGGAGAATTTTGTCTTCCAGAAGGCAAGTGTCCTTCTAGAGTTAGGACATCAGCCCTATCTTGGTTAACTATTTAAAAAAAGGGATTTTTTGCACAAGTTCTTTTAAAAGAATGGTAAATTTTCTGGACTTCATTTCATAAGAGTTTCTTTTCAAGGACCTCTTGTGAACGCATACTAAGAAAGGATTCTTAAAAATTCCAAATGGGATGCCAGCCACGGGTAAAAACCTCAACGGCGACAAAGGGCCGAGTTTTAGCTAATTTTTTGTAAATTTTTGTAGACAGGTAAGGGTTCACTCGTTTTATTTTTATTTATAGCCTTTATTTCAATAAGCAATAATAAGCAATAATCCTTCTTCTTCTGTACCGCAAGGTAGTTTACTTGGGAATGTTTTCTTTCTAATTATGTTTGATGGCATTACTAAGGTATCCAAACACTCTTTATTTCTCCTTTATGCTGATGATCTAAAATTCTATTGTCCTATATCATCTCTCTATGATGCCAGTCTCTTGCAGGAGGATCTGGACAGTGTCCAGGCATGGCTACTACGAAACAACTTATCATTCTGTCCTGATAAATGCGAACTGGTGACTTACTCGAGAAGACAGAACACGATTCCCAGCACATATACCATTAATGGTGTTACAATTCAAAGCCTTGAAAACAAAAAAGATCTTGGTGTTACCTTTAGCAAAGATCTGAGTTTTCATACTCATATTAAAAATACTATTTCATCTTGTTTTCATTTTAGGTTTCATCATGCGTACACTACACCCTGTACATGATATTGACTGTCATCTCTTACTTTTCAATGCTCTTGTTCTCTCTAAACTCGAGTATGCTTCACCGGTTTGGATGCCGCAAACGCAATGTGGTTCCCATGCCCTGGAGTCTGTTCAGGCGTCCTTTTGTAGAAGACTCTTCTACAAGATCAACGGTTTCTACCCTTCCTTCCCAAACAATATCTCCTACACAGACCTGCGCTCACACCTCTGTCTTCCTTCTATCCAACAACGACACAAAAAAATTCTTCTCCTTACTTTATTTAAAATTATTAATAATAAAATTGACTGTATGGATCTTGTTCATGCATTGCAATTTAAAATACCGCATAACTTAACAAGACCAACTAACCATTCTACTTATTTCAATATTCCTAACTCTTCATATGCAATCTTATCACCTGTAACAAAATCAGCAAGTCTCTACAACCTTTTTTCCAAAGAACTTGACTTATCAGCCGCTTACTCAGCTTTTGAGAAAAATATTAACTTAGTAATTAGTTAGTATAAATAATATTATTAAGTAGATAGTGCTAGTTTTTAAGTAATTAATCTTATGTTTTGTAAATTGTGTATAATGTATGTTTAACAACACAATAAATATATTGAATTGAATTGAATTAATTGAATACATTGTATTATTATCGCTCGTTAAATATTGATAAATAAATCAATTTCAATTGAATGCTCAGATAAACGAGGCCATTGATCACAAGGACAGGCAGCAGCGTACGGTAGAGGCGTACAAAGCAGAGGTGGCCCAACTCCAGGCCGCCCTCGACGGCATTGGAAAGCAACTGGACTCGGTGGACCACGGGACGGGCGTGCTGTGTGCGGCCAAGGCCGCCACTCTGAGGGGCGTCAGCGATAGTCTGGACAGGGGTGTCCCTGAATCCCTGGAGGTGCTGCAGACGAAGGCAACCGAAGTGAAGGCACTGCTCAGTAATCTGGATGAGCAGTTTGTTGATGAGCAGGTGAGATTAGGGAATTATCTTAATATAAAATTTATAATAATAAATTATCAACGCAGCTCCGAAACATCTAATCCACATGACTCCAAATTAAGAAAAGGGTTTCTTTTTGGTATTTAGAGTCTTACTAAGAACGGATTTTTAATAATTTCAAATAGGTCGCCCAGTCACAGGAAAAAACTTCAACGGCCATAAAGTGCCGGTTTTAGCTAGTAAACTATATTTTTTAGCTGACCTCTGTGGCTCAGTGGTTAAGAGCATTGGTTGCTGACCCGGAGGTTGCGGTTTCGAATCCCGGCCGGAGTTTTTCTGTTTCCGGAATGGCATGGATGTAAAGGTAAAGTGCCCTGAAGTAATGCGAAAGCGGTTCCGGGGCACAGTTACCTTTTTTTTAACTATATTTTTACCTGACTATATAAAATTCTAATCGTTTCAGCTCAAAACAGTTGACCGCCGACACAAAGATCTGAAGAAGCGCGCTCAGAGACGAAGTCAAATCGTGAATGCCACGATGGACGAGCTGAATATTCTGCGCAACGAATTCAAAACTGAAATGGACTCTGTCGAGACAATGAAGGCACAGTTCAATGACCGGCCGCCCCTGAGTGAAGATGCCAGTGAGATGGCGGAATACTTGCAATCTCTGCAGGTATGTATATTGCAACTGAGTGAAGATGCCAGTGAGATGGCGGAATACTTGCAATCTCTGCAGGTATGTATATTGCAACTGAGTGAAGATGCCAGCGAGATGGCGGAATACTTGCAATCTCTGCAGGTATGTATATTGCAACTGAGTGAAGATGCCAGTGAGATGGCGGAATACTTGCAATCTCTGCAGGTATGTATATTGCAACTGAGTGAAGATGCCAGTGAGATGGCGGAATACTTGCAATCTCTGCAGGTATGTATATTGCAACTGAGTGAAGATGCCAGTGAGATGGCGGAATACTTGCAATCTCTGCAGGTATGTATATTGCAACTGAGTGAAGATGCCAGTGAGATGGCGGAATACTTGCAATCTCTGCAGGTAGGTATATTGCAATCTCATTACCCAATCCAGGCTGGGTGAGCTTCATGTGGCTAGCTGGTGCGATCCCTAGCGAGTGGAGGGTAAAACCCCCGTCCTGATTTATTCAGGACGTTAAAACCTGAATGTCTGAATCCTTAAAACCTGAATGTCTGAATTGATATTTTTCTACAGGGTCTTCTACACGAGGCTGAGAACAAAAAAGTGCTGATCGACAGTTTTAACAAGAGAATTATTGGAATAACGGAGCTGGAACCTGAGGAAATCAAAGATCTGATGCAAGTGGGTGTTCATACGCTGCAAACAGAGCTCAATACCCTGCTACATGGTAAGTGCAAGTTTGAGCAGTGGTACCATAATAGTTTTGAAGCCCAGAAGCGAAAGGTCCCGGGTTCGAAGCCCAGAGCCAACAGAAATTTGTATTCATAATTTGGTTAGTTGTTTACAAGGGACACCTTCCGGTGTGCTCTTGTTGACCCAGAACCTAATTCGGAAGTATTGTGTCACTTGAAACTTTAAATGTACCTTTAGGAAACAAATAATATCCTTCTTACTATTTTTATCCATCAGACATTGAAGCCGAGATCAGCAAGGTTGCCAACGCTGCTCAGGAAAGGAAAGCCATGCAAGACAGGATAGCCAAACTACAGGCCTGGATCAAGCAAGTGGCCGAAGTAACCATTCTACCCTCACACGAACCTCTGTCGTCCTTGCAGTGTCAAGTCTTGTTCAACAATGCCAAAGTAAGTTTGCGTTTCTAGAAAAACTCGTATAAATATAAGTATAAGTAGTGCTTTATTTAGATTGTCAGCGGAAGACAGGTAGTCCCATTATGCCAACAGTTTAACAAAGCACCTCTTTATTTATTTGAGTATAAATAAATACAATGTACATAAAATTAAAATTAGAGAGTAAAGATAATAGAAAACACTATCGTATTGTTAATTATTCAATTTACGTTAATCACTGTTGTGATATCACAATTTAACAATTATGATGTATCCGGCCCGGAGTTATCGTGAAACAGACAGACAGACAGACAAACGTAAGCCAAATTGTCCAGTACCTAAGTTAAAACAGAACCTCACTTGGTGAGGTTGCTTCGCTCCCTCACTGCATTCGGTTAATTATTTAAAATAATTTAAAAGAAGACTCCAGCCACGGACATAAACCTCAAAGGCGACAAAGTGCCAGGTTTTAGCTAGTTATATATAAAATTAAAACATTTATTTTCAAAGGTACCTAAAATGACAATATTGATTTCTCTCTCTTCAGGAGTGGCAATCCAAGCTCAAAGACTTCAAAGAGAAAGAGCTCAAAGACGCTGTGAAGCAGTCCAAATCGCTCCTCGCCACGCCAAGCAGCGCCGTCGAAGGCTCCCCGATCAAGGATAAGCTGGACCGACTCGAGTCGGACACCAAGGGTCAGGCCAAGCGCTTTCAAGAGGGACTGAAGACGCTGACGCAGCTGATTGGACAGCGGAGGGAGATGGAGGCGGATGTGGAGGCGGTGGAGGGGAAGCTGAAGGAGCTGGAGGTGGCGGTGGAAGGGGAGGTGAAGACGAGCAATGTGCTGGTGCTGCAGGAGCTGTTGAGCAAGGTGAGGCTGGGGGGGGACGGGGGACTGGGGGGACGTCCATGGAGGTTGTCTAATAATAATAAAAAAAGAAGTAATTGAAGAACCGATCTTCAGATTACAAGATCAGCGGTAGGTTATTTTTAGCTTTTTCACTTCTTTGTGTGGCGTTCTCCCTTTTGTAACCAAGAATTGGTGTTTTTGGGAGATATCAATATTTTTTGTACGAAAATATAGGTTCATCTATCATTATAACAATATTAAAATTACTTAAGTAAAATTAGTTGGAAAATGTGCAAAGTTGGCCTACATTCCAAATATTTTGTTAATTGTCTTATTTATCTATAAGAAACTAAAAGGAAATATCATTTTTTATCTGAAATACTGAAACATATTCCTCACTTTTCAGTACGCCGCACTGAACGAAGAGGCAGGAGAGTTGAACATGATGATCAGCAACGTGCGAATAGCCAGCGAGAAGATGCACCTGAACGATGCTGATCAGCTGACTGTCTCCGAATCTGTGAACGGCATGCAGCAGAGATACGCCCTGCTGATTCGCACCATCGAAGACAAGATCAGCGCCGTCCAAGGCAAACTGCAGAGGGAGAAGCGACTGCAGCATAAGGTGCAGGCAGCCAAGGCGCTCTTGCAGAAAGCTGAAGGCCTGATGGCGAAACCCTTCAGCACGCAGGCGGATGACATTACAGAGGCGCTGAATCTGTACCAGGTATAATTTTTTTTAATGAGTGTTTCACAGCCTTTTTTATTTTGTAGCCATGAAATAACAGCTATTGTCGGCGCTTGCGATCTGTCTTGTAGCTTGCCCAACCCGTAGTATGCCTTCTCTCTGATAGCTCAGTTTTCTGACTAGTAATCCAGAGGTCGCAGGTTTTCGGGATTTTGATAACATAATAAGACGTGTTGGGCTTACTGCTGGAATAATGAGACTCATTAGTTCTTGTTGGTCAGCATAAATAAGGCGAAATTGTTATTTAATTTTCAGAACCTTGTGTCTGAAAAATCAACAACTGGAAGAACTGTAAATCAGAGGAAGACGGCCCTCTGTGGCATTTTTGAGGGCCCCAGGTGCCATTTGAAACGCAAACTGAAATATTTCTTCCTCTAATTTTCCCGTCCCGCTAGCTCAGTTTTCTGACTAGTAATACAGAGGTCGCAGGTTCAAAACCCGGCCGGAAATGACAGGTCATCCTCCTATTCGGGATTTCGATGACATAATAAGACGTCTTGGTCTTACTGCTGAAATAATGGAACTCATTAGTTCTAGTTGGAAGAACTGTAAATCAGAGGAAGACGGGCCTCTGTGGCCTTTTTGAGGGCCCCAGGTGCCATTTGAAACGCAGTCTGAACTATTTCTTCCTCTCACTCTGAACTATTTCTTTCTTCCAGAACCTTGTGTCTGAAATCAACGACTGGAAGAGCGGCGAATCCGAGGAGGACTTGGCTCACCTGCAAGACTCCATCAAGCCTCTGGACGCCATCGTGGCGAAGATAGAGAACCAGGCGATGCCGAAGCTCAAGTCCATGCTGCTGCTGCGAGAGCAGTTCACCACGCTGATCATGCAGATCGTGGGCTTCATCACGGAGACCACAGCGCGCGTGAGCGAGGTGGATGGCAACAGCGCCAACCTGAAGGAGAAGATAGACAAATACGACAAGGTAGATTCATTTTGTGAATGGCAACAGTGTTGACAAATATGACAAGAGCCGTATTTTTCTTTCTAACCAAAGCTAACCAAACGGGAATAAAATGAATCAAACTGGAAGCAAGTCGTTTTTCTTTTGGAAGAGGAAAAATTTTCACTTCCAAAGTTAACCAAAATGGAAGTAGTAAATTCTTGCTCCCAGTTCTTTTATTGGTTAAGTCCATTGTTTATCTATAAAAGTACCGAAACGCATTTTTCTTTTACGAAGGACCTTGGAATAAAATGGAAATATTTGGAAAAAACCTAACCTGGAATTTTTTTTTGGTTAGAAAGAAAAATACAGCTAAGGTAGATTCATTTTGTGGATGGCAACAGTGTCAATCTGAAGGAGAAGATAGACAAATACGACAAGGTAGATTCATTTTGTGGATGGCAACAGCGCCAAACTGAAGGAGATGATAGACAAATACGACAAGGTAGATTCATTTTGTGGATGGCAACAGCGCCAAACTGAAGGAGATGATAGACAAATACGACAAGGTAGATTCATTTTGTGGATGGCAACAGCGCCAAACTGAAGGAGATGATAGACAAATACGACAAGGTAGATTCATTTTGTGGATGGCAACAGCGCCAAACTGAAGGAGATGATAGACAAATACGACAAGGTAGATTCATTTTGTGGATGGCAACAGCGCCAAACTGAAGGAGATGATAGACAAATACGACAAGGTAGATTCATTTTGTGGATGGCAACAGCGCCAACTTGAAGGAGAAGATAGACAAATACGACAAGGTAGATTCATTTTGTGGATGACAACAGTGTAGACAAATACGACAAGGTAGATTCATTTTGTGGATGGCAACAGTGTAGACAAATATGACAAGAGCCGTATTTTTCTTTCTAACCAAAGCTAACCAAACGGGAATAAAATGAACCAAACTGGAAGCAAGTCGTTTTTCTTTTGGAAGAGGAAAAATTTCCACTTCCAAAGTTAACCAAAATGGAAGTAGAAAATTCTTGCTTCCAGTTCTTTTATAGGGTAAGTCCATTGTTTATCTTTAAAAGTACCGAAACGCATTTTTCTTTTACGAATGACCTTGGAATAAAATGGAAATATTTGGAAAAAACCTAACCAGGAATTTTTTTTGGTTAGAAAGAAAAATACAGCCAAGGTAGATTCATTTTGTGGATGGCAACAGTGTCAATCTGAAGGAGAAGATAGACAAATATGACAAGGTAGATTCATTTTGTGGATGGTAACACTGTCAATCTGAAGGAGAAGATAGAGAAATATGACAAGGTAGATTCATTTTGTCGGAAGGCAACAGTGTCAATCTGAAAGAAGATAGACGAATATGACAAGGTAGATTCATTTTGTGGACGGCAACAGTGTCAATCTGAAGGAGAAGATAGACAAATACGACAAGGTAGATTCATTTTGTGGATGGCAACAGTGTAGACAGTGTCAATTTTTACATTCACAGATCATCCTGGATATCCAGCAGTACCAAGCTATCCTCGCCACGGCCGCAGACAAAGGTGACCAGCTGTCCCAGGAGGGGAGCCTCTCCGACAGGAATGAGATCACGGAGCAGCTGCAGAGCCGCAAGCAGCAACTGCACAACCTGAGGAAGGTAAGTGAACCAATAATAATAATACTCTACCAGCTACCCACATTAACCTCACCCAGCCTGGGTAGGGCAGGAATTACCAGCCTCACATGCTCGGAGGGAACAGAATTTTCTGTGCGAAAAGTCTGCTCCAACCGGGAATCGCACTCAGTATCTCTGGACTACGGGCAGTAGTCATAACCGTTACGCCACGGAGGCTGGCTATTATTATTATAATGATAACAATAATAATAATAATAATAATAACAACAACACTCTCTAGTGGTAGGATACCACCAGGCGAGGTTAATGCTCAAAGCATTTTCTACCACCTAACCCTCAGAGTCTTATAATTATGTGGTCACAAACTCAAATTAATGAGAAAAAATTCATGCACTGGGTAGGATTCGAACCAACGGATCCCTACGCTACCTGGATTACCAGACTAGCGCATTAACCACTTGACTACCAGGACACCAACTCCGGATGGTTTTAAAGGAGAACGCTGTGTTCTATTGTAATAAACCAATCATTATAATAATATGTTCTTTATATGTTCTGAATATGTAAAAAAAAATCATTATAATAAGTTAAATGAATTTAATTTTAATTTTCGTTATTAATTTTATTCCACTAAATAATGTAAGTACACAAATTAACACAAACATGATTTTTGTTTCATTTAGCTTTGATTTATTTTCAGACCGTGCTGTAGTTCAACTTAACTCTTATTTATTTTCAGACCGTGGTTATTATTATTATTACGTGTCCAGATTGACATACCTTTATTTACAAGTAAATAACAAACAAACAAATAAGATAACATTGAAAAATTGTGTAAAATACGTTAAAAAAAAGACCGTGGTAAAGTTTGACTTAACTATAATTTATTTTCAGACCGTGGAAAAGTTTGACTTAATTATAATTTATTTTCAGACCACGGAGAAATGTTTAGCTTTAATTTATTTTCAGACCTTGGAAAAGTTTGACTTAATTATAATTTATTTTCAGACCACGGAAAGGTTTAATTTTAATTTATTTTCAGACCGTGGAAAAGTTTGACTTAACTATAATTTATTTTCAGACCGTGGAAAGGTTTAACTTTAATTTATTGTCAAACCGTGGTAAAGTTTGGCTTAACTTTAATTTATTTTCAGACCGTGGTGAAGTTTGACTTAACATTAATTTATTTTCAGACCGTGGAAAAGTTTAACTTTAATTTATTTTCAGACCGTGGAAAAGTTTGACTTAATTATAATTTATTTTCAGACCACGGAGAAATGTTTAGCTTTAATTTATTTTCAGACCTTGGAAAAGTTTGACTTAATTATAATTTATTTTCAGACCACGGAAAGGTTTAATTTTAATTTATTTTCAGACCGTGGAAAAGTTTGACTTAACTATAATTTATTTTCAGACCGTGGAAAGGTTTAACTTTAATTTATTGTCAAACCGTGGTAAAGTTTGGCTTAACTTTAATTTATTTTCAGACCGTGGTGAAGTTTGACTTAACATTAATTTATTTTCAGACCGTGGAAAAGTTTGACTTAACTTTAATTTATTTTCAGACCGTGGAAAAGTTGCTTCAGCAGAACGAGAAGCGAGCCGCTGACTCGGAGAAACTAGTGGCGGAGCTGGAGGAAATCATAGAGGCGCTACACGCCAAGGAGATGGCGGTCAAGACCCTGCCTGAGCTCACCATGGAGGTAGCCAGTGTCGACGCGGAGCTTGACAAACAGAGGGTAAGACCTCTCAATGAAATATTTTATTTAAAATACCTATTTTAAAATCTGGCCAACACTCAACAACCAAAATCCTTGCTCTCACACTTTTATAAAATTCGTAATTTTACTACAAGTCTTTGTATTTTATAAAAGACACAGTTGGTGTCTTTGGTTAAATAACCTTTGGTTTTTGGTTAAATAACCTTCTCAGTGGCTATGGGCTAATAACCTACACCACTAAAAACAGAAGAAAAAATATTATTATTGAGAAACCAACAATCAACATTGGAAATTTTAAGGATATTCTGAAAGGAAGCAATTGCTGAGGAGTTCAATTTGTATACAAGTCACTACATGTAAGAGTGCGGTTGGTTGTTGGAGGTCTTGGACTTGGACCCACGCGGTCTGTCAGAACCCCTCGACAAGACAAGACAAGTTTAAAATGTTTAAATTTCAATACACCTTCCACTTATTTAGTGGAGGTTATTTTTTATTTATTATGAGGTGAGTGTTTCACAGCCGTTTTTATTTCGTAGCCATGAAACAGGAGCTACTGTAGACGCTTGTGGTCTGTCTTGTAGCCTGCCCATCCCGTAGTATGCCTCCCCTCTGATGGGCGAGAAGTGACACAATACTTCCCATTTAGGTGCTGGGTCAACACGAGCGCACCGGAAGGTATCCCTTACAAACAACTGTTACCAAATTTTGAAGTTAAATTTTTGTCGGCGCGGGGGTTCGAACCCGGGACCTTCCGCATGGCGAGCGAGTGCTTAACCACTGAGCTAATCGCGCGCTCATGTTTGTGTTATGGCAGGTTTTATCAACTTCCGAAAGAATTCTACTAGGGGATTCTCTTTCACCACCCTAATTATTAATTTTGGTTAGCATTGAGTTAGGTTGCTTTTTTCATGCTAGATAGTTAGACCATTGAATTTTGGTACTTAGCTTTCTTTAGATAGTTATAAGTTTTAATTAAATGATTTTTTGTTGTTATAATTGTTTTATTTTATTGCCTATAATTGTAATAATTGTTTTATTTTTTTAACAAACAATGTTCGTTTGTTAAAAAAAAAATGTTTTTCCTCAGGCACAAGAAAAAGAAATCAAACAACTCCTGGACAGAGGGAAGAAGATCCAGGACAGGTGCAGAAATCAGGACGCCCTGCCCGCCCGACTGAAGGAGTCTCTCAGCGAGCTGTCCTCCCTGCGGGGGACCCTACCCGGCGAGCTGAAGACCCGGGAGGCCTACCTGACCAGCCAGAAGGCGCTGCGCAAGGACTACGAAGGACTCGGGAACCAGTTCAACGCCTGGCTCCAGGATGCGGAGAAGTTCCTGGCCGACCACAGCGCTGTGAATGTTGTCAACATTGCGGCTGCCTTGGAGACCCACAATGTGAGTCATTGGACACTTTAGAAATCCATTACTTTCCTTACTATAGGACCACAGCGCTGTGAATGTTGTCAACATTGCGGCTGCCTTGGAGACCCACAATGTGAGTCATTCGGCACTTTAGAAATCCATTACTTTCCTTACTATAGGACCACAGCGCTGTGAATATTGTCAACATTGCGGCTGCCTTGGAGACCCACAACGTGAGTCATTGGACACTTTAGAAATCCATTACTTTCCTTACTATAGGACCACAGCGCTGTGAATATTGTCAACATTGCGGCTGCCTTGGAGACGCACAATGTGAGTCATTGGACACTTTAGAAATCCATTACTTTCCTTACTATAGGACCACAGCGCTGTGAACATTGTCAACATTGCGGCTGCCTTGGAGACCCACAATGTGAGTCATTGGACACTTTTTTTTTAACATTTTATTTATTTGTTAACAATATTGAATTTTTACAAAGGTTCTTTTCCTAAGCTAATGATAAAAGCTTCTAAGAAAAGATGCAACAGTATCTTTTACAAAATTAAATTAAAAACACACAAAAAAAATAAAAAACAAAATTCATTACTTTCCTTTCTATAGGATAAGAAAAGTAAAAAATATTTGCCAGCGTTGATGACACCTTGAATGCACCGGTTTTCGTAGGATCACCGAAATTAAGCAACGTCCAGCTGGGTGAAGACTTCGTGATGCTGGCATTCCGACCCAAGGTATCCCTTACAAACAACTGTTACCATTTTTTTCGGCTCTAGAGATCGAACCAATGAGCTAATCGTGCCCTTGTAACTAATTTCTTAATAATAATTTTATAACAAGATAGTAAAGAAATCTCTTCCACCGAACCTCTCCTTTATGAGCATTTATTTAAAGAGATGAATGGAACTCAAAGGGCGAAATTAATAGACAAAATCGAGTTCTTAAGTCACAAATTAGCTCTGGTTTTCCCCATCTAAGAAAGTACGCAAATCCAGACTTGGACGTCACAGAGGTATTACAAAAACTTCAATTAATTTCACCCCAAGAGTCCTTGTCCAAATCCAACCCTCAAATTTAAAATATGTTTAAAATAATATATTTGTATCTCGATGTTTTTCCTGTTTGACTGCTGGGGTAAAGGGACTTTTCAGTCTTACCTCGGCAGTATAAACAAGGTATATTCTATTCTATTCTATTATGTACTGCTAACTATACTCAATTTGAGAATATTATTATCTAATAAATAAATAAGTAGATTCACCCAATTCTCTTCCACCCAACAGAACTTCTTCGCGGTTGAGCCCAGCATCCACGACCTGGTCGGCGTGAAGCTGCAGGACAAGGCGGACGCTATCCAACCGTCTCTCTGCCCCGCCCTGAGGGAGGAGCTTACCAGCAGCGTCCAGAACCTCAAGCAGAGGCTGAGGAACCTCCTCAACAATGCCCGCTCCCGCCAGGCCAGTCTGGAAGCAGACTGCCGAGGTGCGTGCACAGTTCTTATGAACACATTAGGACATCTTGGAGAGGAAAAACTAATTATATTTCAAAGAATTAGAATATAATTAGTTGAAGGACGGAGATAAAGTAGGCAATCTACTCATCCACGTTTAAGCTGGCATTAGAGGGGATATGCGCCTAGCATGCCGTGCTCAATTCCCTTAACAAATTCACTGAATATAGTATGTGTGTGTATAGTCAATCAAAATTTTAATGAGTAAGTTATCACCACTGACTTAACGTCTGAACTGTGGAAAACTTGATCCATTTTGAAAATTAAAATATGAAAATTCTGTTTATAGAACAAGTTGGTAGGTCACTTGTCTAGTAAATTTTCAAGAAAATAGCAAAGTATTGTCAACAATGTAGAATCATCATATTGTTATCAAGTTGGTTATAAAAATTATACGTATTGAAACTAACAGGTTCAAAATTGCATACTCTTCCATCGTTGCCATTCTCTTTTTTGTTTTTATTTATTTGCTCAATCTAGTATTTTTTCTTAAATTTGCATGTATTTTACTGGTATATATTTTATGTCTTACCTAATAGGCATACTATTATAAAATAAAGAGACCGTCGATTTCAATCTTCTATTTCAGGTGATACGACCTTACAGTCCTGCCTGACAAAAGCAAGGACTGCTAGCCTCATGCAGGTGAGGAAACAGCGGTCAACAGTTGGCACCTGAATTTCAAATATCCAGCAACTTTCACACGCATCCAAAACGTTCTGGTAGTTGTTTCGAGGCTGACTCGTTCATTAGGAATTAATGAATATGGCTACTTCTGCAATTAATTTAAAAAAGAAGTAATCTTGTAGTTTTTTGATGTATAATTATTTCGGGGTTAAGTTGGCAAGAATCTGGTTTAAATTCCGCATTGATTACATAAAAATCCAATATTATGAATCACATTAAATTAATCTGCTGTTTAAAATTAATTCAAACAAATTATATAGTTAATTTTTTAGGTAAAGGAAATAAATCTTAATTTTTTAATTAAGAACCAATCAGCTTATGGTAAACACCTGTCATTTCTATGTTAAAACTTGCTCGCCTTGCATCCTGCTGTTCTGTAATCTAAGTGAATAAGAATAAATAGGAATTAATTTTGTCTATATTTTCTTGATTATATTAACAAATTTTTTTTTTTAGAATTAATTTCATACGATTTTTTGTGTTTACAAAAAAGATGTACAAAAAAATTCAACCTTTTTCAACAGGAAAACAGTGCCAATCGACATGTGAATGCGTGTGGAAAGAGATAAGCCCGAGCGATCCAGAAGCGAGCAGCTTCAGGATCATCGAGCATCACGATCAGTGCGACCCTTGTGCAGATTGGACACTAGAAAGAACACTGACGGAAACATCGCGAGCATGGGAAACGTCGAAGAAGCTGGGCGCAAGCGAGATGTGTGCTGAAGCAGGTGGAGTGAAATGTGGGCAGTGTGATGTGCCGTGACTTCGGCCGGTCTCACTCGAACAAGGCTGAGCCTTGAGTGAGGGTTTTTGGCTTGTACGGAATGGAGTGAAACTAGGGCATATGAGATTAGTATTTAATATTGTTATTATAAATACAGTATTGTACATTTGTATCTTTCAGTTAAGGCTAACAATAATTAAATGCCTTGTTGATGAGTCTTCTGTAGCAATAATGCAGTTTATGTTGCCCAACAAATTTTATAGTCTGTATTTTGGTGACGGCTGCCTGTTTTTAGGCTTATCCTTATTACTACCTGCTTAAGACAAAGTGCCTGAGAAGCACGAACCATATTATTATTTAAAACTCAAATAAACAAAATTTTGCTTTATTATGATACAAAATAATACAGATTTAGAAGTCTCTGGATTCAAACAGGGAGTAAACCAGCTGGCAGGTTCTCCCTTCAAATTTTAGATCTTGTAAAGACAGTGTGAAGTGCTGAGTATTCTACTATCTGGCTACATTTTTCGCGATGACACACATGAGTTCAAAGCAAAATAAGCGTATTGATCTTATCTGTCAGTCTTTCTGTAAAACGTGACAATGGAATCCAAGTCCTCAGATTGCAACCACCGTGGTCTTGTATAAATCTCATAATATGAATGCAAAAGGCACGTAGATTGCCTTGGTGACAATAGATGGGTCAAGTAGGCTACACTTACCATACAAAAGATATTCTTGATCATGTATATATTTGTAAAACATAAAAAAATTATTTCAGGATATCAGGATACAACCTAAAGTTCAGCATTCTCGTTAAATCAGAGGTTACGTTCAGCAAATAATTTCGATCGTCCTAATTGAGCAGGCAGCGCGCTATTTCATTCAGATTTCTCTGAAACCGATGAGTAAGCAGCTATCAGGTATTGAAGAAAAGTACACATCAACACGTCATGGTTTGGGCATGCTGCGTTCTTAATTTTATGAGAATTTTTGAATATAAATAAAATTGATTCTAATAAAACTCTGGAAAGAAAGTCAACAGTTCAGATGTTTGAGCGCACTGTTTTAAGGACTGAAATAACCTCAAGGATTTTGCTTCATCTTCCACGGGAAAAAAATATTAACTTTGGTTTTACGCCCTATTCAACTACTATGGTCCTTCAGGTGCGCTCGTGTTGACCCGGCACATCAGAGGGGAGGCATACTACGGGATGGGCAAGCTTTAACGTGGGACCACAAGCGTCTACAGTAGCTCCTGTTTCATGGTTACGAAATTAAAACGGCTGTGAAACACTCATCTGTAAAATAAAATAAAAACATTACATTTCATTTTGTATTTCACCGTACAGTGTTTTGAAGAGACCGTCCGATTCAATTCGTTCTATTTCAGGTGTACCGAACCCTTCAGTCCTGCCTGGACAAAGCCAAGGAGCTGCTAGCCTCATGCCAGGTGGAGGAACAGCCGGCAACCAGTCTGGCAACACTGCATTTCAATATCCAGCAACTCACACACACTTCCAACAACGTTCTGGTAAGTTGTTTCAAGGCTCTGTCTATTAGAAATCATGCAATTTGGCTACTTCTGAATAATTTAAAAAAGAAGTAGATCTTTTTGTTTTTGATGTATAATTATTTCGGGGTTAAGTGGCAGAGAATGAGGCATTAAATTCGCCGTTGATTACATAAAAAATCCCAATATTAAATGAAAAGCATTCAATTAATTCTGCTGTTTAAATATTAAATTTCAACAGAATTATATATTAAATTTTTTAAAGGTATAAGAACGTAAATCTTAAATTTATTTAATCTAAGAACCAATCAAACTTCATGGTAAGGCACCCCTGCTCCATCTTCCATGTTAAAACTTCTCGCCTTGTATCTGCTTTCTCTTAATCTAAGTGAATTAAAAATTAAATTAATTTTGTTCTATATTTTTTCTTGATTATATTAACAATTTTCTTTTTTGATTATTTCATCCTGATTGTTTTGTGTGTTAAAAAAAAAGTGTAAAAAAAAAATCTCAACCCTTTTCCAACAGGAAAACCAGAGCACAATCGACATGCTGAATGACGTGTGGAAAGAGATCAAGCCCCGAGCGGATCAGGAGAGCGAGCAGCTGATCGAGGAGCAGATCGAGAACATCAACGATCAGTGGCGCACCCTGGTGGCAGATCTGGACACTAGAAGAGACAAGCTGACGGAACTGGCCGAGCAGTGGGAGAACGTCGAGAGACAGCTGGGCGCCAGCGAGAGTGTGCTGAAGCAGGTGGAGAGAAATGTGGAGCAGTGTGATGTTCCCGTGCACTCGGCCGCGGTGCTCACTCAGAACAAGGCGGAGCTTGAGGTGAGGAGCTTTGTGGGCTTGCTCGGGAATGGAAGAGAAACTTAAGAGGCCATATGAGATTAGTACTTATATTGCTCATTTCTAAATATGTACATTATTGTACATTTGAATCTTGTCACTTAGAACTAACAATAATAATATTGCCTTGTTGATAGTCTCTCTATAGCAAGTAATTGTAGGTTTACTGTTGCTACATAAGATTTGTCTAGCTATATTTTGGGGAGTGGCTCCTGTTTTTGACTTATCCGCTTATTTAAACTACCTGCTTAAGACTAATCAGTGCCATAGTTCCAGCAGTAAGCCCGAACCATATTATTATGTGGTCAAAATCTCAAATGTGAAGATAACTAAAATTTTGCTTTAATAATACAAAAATAATACAGATTTAATAAGTCTGGCTGGGGGACTATAAACAGGGAGTAGACCAGCATTGGCTTGGTTCTGGGGGCCCTTGTCAATTATTAGCATCCTTTTAAAGACAGTGGTAGAAGTGCTGAGTCATTCCTCCACTATCTGGCTACCATCTTTCGCGATGACACCACCCGATGATGATTAATACAAAAAACGCGTATTTATTTATTTATTTCAGTCTCTTCTGGAAACGGTGAACAATGAGAAACCAAAGATCTCTCAGATCACCACCGTGGCTGCTCTTGTTATAAAGTTCCTCAATAAGGATGGAGTTGATCTGCAAAGGAGAGTAGATGCCTTGGTGACAACTCAGAATGGGTAAGTAGGTACACTGGTACCATACATAAATGTGATAGTTCTCTGATCATGTAGTATATTTTATAAAACATAAAAAAAATATTATTCAGGACATCATCATTTGGATGACAACCCAAAACGCTTGCAGCATTGCCTCGTTGAACTACTAGGCTTATCAGTTTCAGCAAATAATTTCCCGATCTTGGGTCTCTAATTCGAGCCAGGCACGCGCCGACTATTTCCGATTCTAGATTCATTCAGAAACAAACATAGATGAAGAATAAAGCATGTCATTCATGATATATTTGGAAGAAAAATACACATCATTTACACATCATGGTTTCCGGGACAGCTTGCGTTCCTGTAATTGTGCCCTCCAGTGTAGAATGTTTTGAATATAAATAAAATTAATTCTAATAAAACTCTGATACGAAAGAAAATCTAAAAGTTTCAAGTATGTTTGAGAATGTAGAAGAGATGCTTTTTTAACACAAAAAAACCGAATTTCAAGAAAATCAATTGATAATTTTTGGAGCTGTGTCTCTAAAATTTATCAATAGTGATTAAAATAAAGAAAAAAATATCAGGAGGTATCGAAAGTGAAAAGTCGAAACATTTTACGAGGTTCATGTGTTCACAATTGGCAGTATCTGAGCGCACGGCAGTGCGCTAGGCCAAGTTCCAGCAAGCACGGCAGTGTATCTGTACATTAGACTGGTTTTAAAAAATCAATATCGGAATTTTTACAACGCTCAGGCAGAAATGAGTTCGGCTTTTGCAGAAATTGAGATAGACAAAATTTCAAGGCAATCAGAGTACGTTAACAGGACCCGCTCTGGCCTCAAAGTTTGGAAATTTGCTAAATTTTCGAGGTTGAGCTGACATTTTCGGCCGTAACTCGAGAACGAAAAATCATACGAGCTTTAAAGATATATCAAATGAAAGACCATTTTGTTGGCTTTACTTTGTTGTGTAATACTATTTCCCAATATCTTAATGGTTACTGACTAAATTAAGAATATGTAGTCGAAAACGGGCCAGGTACCCAAAGTAGAGCATCTAAGGCATGATAGGATAATGGGTGAAAATACTTATGATTTATAAAATTTATACATGTAAATGTTAGAAGATTAGTTTTGAATGATTTTTTGACACATTATAAAGCTATAAATACCCGTTTTTACCTACTTGATAGTTCCTGACAGGTTAAGGCATGGCCAGAAAAACAAAATAATAATACAAACATATTACGTCAAAGTTATTCTCATTTTTTTTACTGTAGCAATGCAAATATCTAAAATTAAAAGTACAAATAATTAACATTCCGTAAAAAAAATACAAATTAAGCAGTAAAACTTAACTTAGTTAGTTGGGAGAGGGGTAGAGAGGAAACTTTTTGAAGAATCAGGATAGAGTCTCCTACATTTACTCGCAACTTGTTGGACAAACTGTTTCTGACATTCCTCTCTAGTTAGTAAGTCGCTGAAGTCACTCATCAACTTTTAACGCCTCTCTTGGCTGTGTCGTTTACAACTTTAAGGGACTGTACAATTTTAAGTCCTTTCTGATACTGAGGCTCACCACTCACCATGCCAAATTTAGAGGTCTCCCCTCAAAAAGTCAGTTTTTATGACAAATCGACTAAAGAAAAGAAAAGTTCCGTGAGTAATGAACTCTTTAAGGCCCCCTCTCACATAAGCTGGTATGTCTTTTATTCGTACTGTCATGTTGACATTTTTTGTCCCCTCTGTATCATCAGATGAACTGGAAAGCTTTGCAGCCATTCTAGACTTTTCATCATGTGACAAAGTTGGACCGAAAAATCCCAAGCCAACAATTTCGGCATTCAAGTACCACAGGTGATAGACAACTTTATTTAGTGCTTTCTCTGAACTATGTGTTTTGATACGACAGCATCAAACACAGGTGTAGAGTAAAAGGACCCTGCACATTATTAGAAAAAATGTTAGAGCGGGACTTGCTCTCCTTTGCATATCGGCACAACATTCTAGAAGTTGTCTTGAGAAGCGTCTTTGACTGTAAAATGGGTAGTAGAACTGAACCTCATCCAGATAATTTATATGAGAGCGCGATTAGCTCAGTGGTTAAGCACCGCTTGTCATGCGGAAGGTCCTGGGTTCGATCCTCCGTGCCGACAAAAATTTGTTTTCTTAATTTGGTTACAATTGTTTGTAAGGGTACCTTCCGGTGCGCTCGTGTTGACCCAGCACCTAAATGGGAAGAATTGTGTCACTTCTCGCCCATCAGAGGGGAGGCATACTACGGGATGGGCACTATGGGCAGGTTACAACACAGACCACAAGCGTCTATAGTAGCTCCTGTTTCTTGGCTATAACGTGTGGTACTTGAATGCCGAAACTGTTACTTGGGATTTTTCGATCCAACTTTGTCACATGATGAAAAGTCTTGAATGGCTTCAGAACTTTTCAGTTATTCTGATGATACAGAGGGGACAAAAAATGTCAACATTACAGTACGAATAAAAGACATACCAGCTTATGTGAGAGGGGGCCTTAAAGAGTTCATTACTCACGAAACATTTCTTCTCTTCAGTCGATTTGTCATAAAAACCGAATTTTTGAGGGTAGACCCCTAAATTTGGCATGGTGAGTGGTGAGCCTCAGTATCAGAAGGACTTAAAATTGTACAATCCCTTAAAGTTGTAAACGACACAGCCAAGAGAGGCGTTAAGTTGATGAGTGACTTCAGCGACTTACTAACTAGAGAGGAATATCAGAAACAGTTTGTTCCACAAGTTGTGAGTAAATGTAGGAGACTCTATCCTGATTCTTCAAAAAGGTCCCTCTTTAACCCTCTCCCAACTAATTAAGTTAAGTTTTACTGCTTAATTTATATTTTTTTGACGAAATGTTACCTATTTTTACTTTTAATTTTAGATATTTGTATTGCTACAATAAAAAAATGAGAATAACTTTGACGTAATATGTTTGTATTATTATTTTGTTTTTCTGGCCATGCCTTAACCTGTCAGGAACTATCAAGTAGGTAAAAACGGGTATTTATAGCTTTATAATGTGTCAAAAAATCATTCAAAACTAATCTTCTAACATTTACATGTATAAGTTTTATAAATCATAAGTATTTTCACCCATTATCCTATCATGCCTTAGATGCTCTACTTTGGGTACCTGGCCCGTTTTCGACTACATATTATTAATTTAGTCAGTAACCATTAAGATTTTGGGAAATAGTATTACACAACAGAGTAAAGCCAACAAAATGGTCTTTCATTTGATATATCTTTAAAGCTCGTATGATTTTTCGTTCTCGAGTTACGGCCGAAAATGTCAGCTCAACCTCGAAAATTTGGCAAATTTCCAAACTTTGAGGCCAGAGCGGGTCCTGTTAACGTACTCTGATTGCCTTGAAATTTTGTCTATCTCAATTTCTGCAAAAGCCGAACTCATTTCTGCCTGAGCGTTGTAAAAATTCTGACATTTTTTTCTTACCTCTATGAGATAAAACCAGTCTACTGTACATGAACCGATTCACTCGGTTTTTCAGAACCTCATATTTTCGGTTGTAATGACTATAGTGTCATAGAGCTATGAAATTTGGCACAAAGGTTCTCCTAATATCATTAAAAAGACACTCAAGAGCCTATGCAAAAAACTTTCAGAGAAAGGCAATTTTAAAATTTGCATGTTTGTGAAATGAACCATTTACAAAAAGTAATGATATCCCACAAAAAAACTATCGTTGAAAAAAAGAGCCAAGTTCCAGAACTCTAAAAAGTTTTAGCCAATGAAAGCAGTGATATCTTGTTTGCGGCCAAGTTATCTTGGTACTAAACGATTTCTTTTTAAAACCCGTTTTCTGAGATCCTCATTTTGTATGTTTTTAACTTAAACTATCCTCTAACTTGGCCAGTTTTATGCCATCGCGCATCGGTTGTACTGAATATAACGGCAATCTGTACATAAAATGACAATATAAGCACCACAAGGAGCGAAACTGGCCAAGTTAGAGGATAGTTTAAGTTCCAAACATACAAAATGAGGAACTCAGAAAACGGATTTTAATAAAAAGAAATCGTTTAGTACCAAGATAACTTGGCCGCAAACAAGATATCACTGCTTTCATTGGCTAAAACTTTTTAGATAAGAGTTCTGGAACTTGGCCTTTTTTTCAACGGTAGTTTTTTGTGGTATTTTTCTCGAACATTTTTCAACAATAATAAAAATACACCTCTTTCTGGGAATAATAAAATTTTGGCAGTGATATTTTGCACATCTGTGTTGAAAAAATGGAATATTAAGAGAAATTTGTATAAATAAGCGTGGCAATTTCTAGAGTCATCGCTCATTTTAAATGATGCTCTCGTTAAAATATAATGCGTGTCACATTTCTGACAGAGATGAATAGTGTTATGTGTTTCTTCTTTTTTCTTCAACCGTCGCAAAAGTAGGTCATCAGATTGTCATCCGAGCAAACTAATATCAGTAAACTAATCATCTTTATTTAGAAAATCCCTTATTATAGTCGGATATTAAGAATATTGAGAACACCAATATCTAGATCTATACCATTACTTTGAAAGTTTTACATTTTCTGATTATAGTATATGTAGATAGAAAAATAAAATCACTTCGATGAAATTATGTGAGCAATTTTTTTCGCACCCCTAATACCAGTGTTTGGGCCATAAAAAAATTAAAGAACAGTAGGAATTCGTCGCATACTAAAAGGACTCTTCTTTAAAATGCTTAGAAGAGACTAAATAGTTTCCTGCTTTGTAGCAATTTAAAAAAAGCATAGGTCCCATTTGCTTAATCTATATGTCTTTTTCTTCTTTTACCCTGTCTTCTCCCAAACCTACTTGGGGTCGGCATTTGCTCCATGAATCTTTTCCTTCCATATCTTCTGTCCCGGTAGCTCAGCCATGACAAGTCATCCACTCATCCTCCCATTTGGGATTTTTACCACATAATAATACGTCTTGGGCTTACTGCTGGAATAATGGGACTTTAATAGTCCTAATCAGGCAGTATAAATAATGCGATATTATTATTATATTTCTATTTAGCGTGTCCTCTTTTTCCAGTTTTTCTCTCCATCTCATAATTGGTCTCCCCTTCTTTCGTTTACCGCCTATTTCCTGGTCCATTTGTGCAAATCACAATCGTGATGACACAATTGCTCAATCTCACCTTCTTAAATTTTTGCCATACCTGTGACTCGAACCACCGACCTCCAGGTTACGAGCCGACCGCGTTATCAATCGAGCTACCGGGGTCGGTGTTTCATTGAAAGTAAACAAAATTTAAATTCACGGCATCTGATTGTTTTGGAGTGAATGAGAGCTTGACAAGAGGCTCCTACATTCCCAGCCATACGAATGAGATATTTTTAGATTTCTCAAATGATTTCAGTTTTCAACATCTCAATGCACTCTCGGATTTATTTTTTAACTTCATTATTCTTCAGGGCGAGCTACTGAGCTATTATTATTATATAATTCTTTATTAGAGTAACGACATAAATATAATGGAAACAATTAATTGAAAAAAATCGGGGGGAAAAATATTATTTTTTTTTTACAAGAACGAACACAATACTTCCGATTTCTAATATTAGAAATTTCTCGGAAGAAAATATAATGTTAGGTGTAAATAAGAAAAAGATAGAAAAATGCATACTAAGGGCGAAATTAATAGACAAATTCTACTTCACAAGTCATTGCTAAGCGTAGGTTTTCTCTATCTTACACAGTACGCAATCCGTGTCTTAGCGCCACAGAGGTATTACAAAAACGTCTATTAATACCGCCCTAAGGGCGGGATTAATAGACGTTTTTGTAATACCTCTGTGGCGCTAAGTCTCGATTTGCGTACTGTCTTTGATAGGGAAAACCGATCCTAAGTCATGACTTAAGTCCTTGATTTTGTCTATTATTTTGCCCTTAGTGTACTAACTAAAGAGCAGGGTTATTGTGCCTCAGGCAACGTGACAGAAGACCTAGGGCATCCTGATTACACATTCTATGGTGCTTCCCCTGATCAATTTTCTTGTCTCTCTTATTCATGTTCAGGCGCGGCTGGTGGGAAAAAGTTTAGGGGGTGCTGCCACATAAACCAGACTAAAATGGGTACCTATTTATAGTCTCTCTTTCAGTATCTAAAGAGCTTGAGTTTGTTTACCATGTCAATCATAATAATTATGCATTACTTATTCTAGAAATGTGTGATAATTTTGTGTATGAGCTAGGACTTATTATTATATTAGTATGCTTAATTAGGTAGGACAAAAATATATACAGTAAAATACAATGAAATTATAAAGAAAAAATAAATAGATTGACACAAAGGAACAAGAACAAAAAAGAAAATGAAGTTAATGTCCTACCTAAAGGGCGGGGTTATTGCCTGTGGCAATCTCTTCCACCCAACTCTTCTTCTCGTTTTCTTTTTTCGCATGTTACTTTCCTCTGTCTCACACTTTCACTCAACAATACTTTGGCCTTCTTTACTTCCATGATTCGAGAGAGCATCAGTTTATTTTCTTCTGTGATGTCAGCGTTTGGCTTGTTTGTTGCATATTTCGCAGACTCGGTGAGCACATTGCTGGCTTGCTGGCCAAAGTGACGCAAGATTGGAACAACTTGCAAGACATTCTGCGTAATATCAAGCAGTTGATCGAGCAGTTGAGTGATGTCAAGATTAAAGTCGAGTCTCTGTATGCATGGGGAGATGAGTCGCCTAAACAGTTGAAGGTAAGTTGGTCTTGAATTAATAATGTTGAAAAGAAATAATCAAAACAATAATAATTGTTATTTTGTGTAATGTTTACCATTTATTTGTACAGTTAAATTTAATAAAAATAAAAAAAAAGTTATCATATTTGTGTTAATCACTTTCGTGATGTCACAACTACTATCTTTACTAAATCTACGCTGAAACCGGGACTTGAACCACCGACCTCCAGGTTACAAGTCCGCCGCTTTATCGATCAAGCTACTGAGGTCGGTTCTTTTTTATAATAGTTATAATAATAACAATAATAATGGACAATGTTTCAACAAAATGTAAAAGAGTTACAAGAGTAGCAGCGGTACACACATTGTCATGTATAATATACCTGTAAAAGTGATTAAATATAACCGACCTCAGTAGCTTGATCGATAAGGCGGCGATCTTGTAACCTGGAGGTCGGTGAATCAAGTCCCGGTTTCAGCGTAAATTTAGTAAAGCGAGTTTGAGTAGTTGTGATATCACGAAAGTGATTAACACAAATATGATAACTTTTAACTTTTTAACTAAGTGATTAAATATAAAAATAATATCTACCACCAGCACTGCAGTTAAAACAACCTACCATCTCCTCTCACAAGAAGACCAACATTAAAAAGATACTTTGTCATCAATTTATTGTTAAAACTTATGTGTTGCTTTGATAAAGCCCATGTAATGTACTTATATGTTATTGTTATCTTTATATTTAAAAAAAAATCTGTTATAAATTTCTTGTAAAGTTATTTAAAGTTACCTACTATCTATAGTTACCTACTATTTAAAGTTACCTTGTATTTAAAGTTACCTACTATTTAAAGTTACCTACTATTTAAGGTTACTTTGTATTTAAAGTTACATACTATTGTATTTCAGGAACTCACATCCTTTGTGAACAAACACACGCGCAAAGTGAAAGATCTGAGCAAGAGCACCCAGGAAGTTTACATCAACTCTCAAGGAGTGGTGCCTGCAGATCTCGTGCAAGAGGTAAGAACTTTTTTTTTTTTTTTTTTAAGATGAGTGTTTCACAGCCGTTTTTATTTCGTAGCCATGAAACAGGAGCTACTGTAAACGCTTGTGGTCTGTGTTGTAGCCTGCCCATCCCGTAGTAGCCTGTAGCCTGCCCATCCCGTATGCCTCCCCTCTGATGGGCGAGGAATGACACATTACTTCCCATTTAGATTCTGGGTCGACACGAGCGCACCGGAAGGTATCCCTTACAATCAATTGTAACCAAATTTTGAATACAATTTTTTGTCGGCGCGGGGGTTCGAACCCGGGACTTTCCGCATGACAAGCGAGTGCTTAATCACTGAGCTATTCGTGCGCTCTAGCTGTGTGCATACAACTACCAGCAAAAAGTAAGTGAACCTTCGTGGCTCAGTGGTTAAGAGCATTGATTACTGACTCGGAGGCTGGAGGTTCGAATCCCGGCCGGAGCAAAAAATACTGACCGAGTTTTTCCGTTTCCGGAATGGATGTCAAGGTAAAGTGCCCTGAAGTAATGCGAAAGTGGTTTTGTGGTACAGTTACCTTTTCAAAAAAAAAAAAAAAAAAAAAAAGAGTTAAGGGGTTCGTGCAAAAGGTAAGAACTTAATGCTAAAACTAGACCTTTAATTTTATTGAATCAACCTCAATTTTTTACTCAAAAACTGAAATCATTTTTTTTTATATAAAAAAAAATCATTTGTTTTTATAAATTTCAAAGAGATAGCTGGAAAATCAATTGACAGAATGAAATTCCCCTTCAATGATATACCTAATTATATTTTATTGTTCAAATTTCTAGGAGACTCCTAGACGTGGAATGTTATGTAAGAGTTTGGCGCACTTGTTGGTAATAATTGAAAATGTTATAATTGTTTGAATTTTTTAAATAAGTTGTCTTTTTTGGCAAACATCATTTAGATGCCAATTAAATGAATATACCTAACCTAATATACATAATATTATTATTTTAATCTTTATTATGAGAATATTGTACAATATTTACAGTATAAAATTAAGAAAAAAATAAATAAATGATAAAAATACTTTCTCATTTATTTGTAACGGTAAAGTGCCCTGAAGTAATGCGAAAGTGACTCCGGGGCATAATTACCTTCTTCTTTTTTTTTTTCTTAAAAAAAAAGTATTTGTGAAACCATCAACTCCGATTTTACAACATCCTAATAAACTTTAACCTACTAACTTATTTTCAGATCACTGCTCTAGAACTTCTATCAGAAGAATTGAATACCAGACTAGAAGAGAAGGGCAAAGAGGTTCAGAAAGCCAAAACCATGCGGGCTGACTATCTGAACCATGTGGAACGCATTGGCACCTGGCTAAATGACGCTGAAGCCAAAATCCAAGACCGGACTCTGCCCCCTCAGACACTCATCCAGTTCATTGAGGTAGGCTGATAGGTTTATTTTTATTTTTTAAAGAAGTATAATTCATGTTACCTATATTTTTTTTTAATATAAAAAACTTGTCCCAGTTACCGTCCTTTCGAAAGGGAACCAAGGATAATAATAATAATAATAATATCGCCTCATTTATACTGCCCAATTAGGACTATTAAGTCCCATTATTCCAGCAGTAAGAAGCCCAAGACGTATTATTATATGGTAAAAATCCCAAATGGGAGGATAACTTGTCATGTCCCGGCTGAGTTTCGAACCCGCGACATCTGGAATCTCTAGGTCTACAGAGTGCCGCCTTTACCACTGAGCTACCGGGACAGAAAATGAAGAAATATACATCATCTAACATCTCGGCTGAGGTGTGGAGAACGCCTATAGCCTATACAAAGAAAGAGACTATACAAGGGTTGGGTGGAAGAGATTGCCACAGGCAATAACCCCGCCCTTTAGGTAGGACATTTCTCACTTTTTTTTTCCTTCTTGTATATTTGTTTAATCTTTTTGTTTTTCTTTATATTTCATTGTGTTCTACTGTATATATTTTTTGTTCTACCTAATAAAGCTTAAAAAAAAAAGAAGAAAAAAAAGAGACAGCGCGGCAGAGTGTATATTCTAAACGCTTTTCCTTGCTTTCGACAGCAACTTGAGGGTGAGCTGGTAGATATGCGGGACAAGCTAGCCCACATGACCAGGACAGGCAACGAGATCAGCGAACACACTCAGTCAGCTGAGGAGAGCGCGCTGATCCAGTCCACCATTCTGTCCTTCACCGAGCAGATGAAGCAGATTGAAATGAAACTGGTCGACAGGAAGAAAGAGGTAAAGATTTATTTATTATTAAAGGTATACTTTATGTATTATTATGAGTTTTTTTTTTTTTTTTTTTTTTTTTCAAAGTACTATTGAATACATATTATAAGTATTTACAAAATTATTCACAAACAATATCAATATAAAATTATGTATAAAAAAAAACATAGTTAAATATAAATATATGTAGGTAAAAATATAATTTAGTAGTGGAATATTAAAATATATATTGTTTGGTATTATAATATATTAGTTTTGGATGTCCCATTGTGTCAAGAGACATGTGTTGGGTATCTTCTACTTTCATATGCATAATGTTATCTTATTAATTTTGTATAAATTATATAAATAGATTATGAAAATATACAACAACAAAAAACTTTAATAAATACTCATGGGTTCAATACATTAATTTGTATAAAAAATCATTTTTCAGCATGCTGTGTTCTTCATTTTATAACCACGAATTGGTGTTTTTGGGGGATTAATAAATTCACATGAGTTCTATAATTTGTATAAAAAATTATTTTTTAGAATGGTGTTCTTCATTTTGTAACCACGAAGTGGTGTTTTTGGGGGATTAATAAAATTTACACTAAGAAAATACAAAGACAAGAAATCTCTGAGTCGATAGTCTTCCTTTGTACCTTTCTTCTGATATGACTAGGAAATTTAAAATACAATACAATACAATATTCTGTTTATTCTGCAAGAATGAGACTAAATAGTCCCTTTACCCTCACAGTCTATGTGAGTAAAGGGAAAGGGATCCTCTGGAAATTTAAAATGTCTCCGTGTAAAATTCCATGAGGGTTGAAAAAAAAGTGTCGAAAATTATGTTCAATTTTTTCACTGTCGAATGATTAGTACATGTTTCTTATATATTATTCTGGTTGGATTTTTTTTTTTTTTTTTTTTTTTTTTTTAATAATGAGGATAATAATCTCTTCAGGTGACGGGATGTGATGATTCCTGGAAACGTTTCCTGAGTCTTCACGCAGAAGTGATGAGGTGGATCTCGGAAAAACGAACCTTCCTCTCCCAACCCTGGGATTCCAATAACCTGAACGACCTTCGAGTGAAACTACACTCTTATACGGTGAGTAAACCTACACTCTTGTATCAATAAAATTAAAAGAAAATTTTTTTTTTTTTAAATCAAATAATATTTATTTTACTATCTATAAAAAATATACTACGCAGAGCTTTTAGAAAATTAAATCTAATTTGAATTATTCATTTGAAAAGTTTCAACGACAAACTTTTTTTTATTTTTACTATCAAAACCTGATTTGTAACGAATGGTAATTTTCTTCTTCTTTCAGTTTGCCTTTTCCCAAATTTAGTTTTTTTTTTTTAAGTTTCCATGTATTTCTATATCACAGTAAATAAACATCTTCAACAAATAATGAGGGTATACCCACCTTCAAAAGATAAAAAATCTTGTGCTGAAGTTGCGACGATAGTAATTATAATGATAACAAACGAATGGTAACCCTTTCACGGGCTCTAGAACAATGTACGCCTGTGTTTGACTTTGCAAATTTTTCCCTCAAAAAAAAAAAAAAAAACGAATGGTAATAATAATAATAGTTTTTTTTTATTGTTTCCAGAACGCCGTCAAAAGCTGCACCCACGTGAATGACCTCCTCACCGAAATGAACCGAGAGCTGGACCAGATCGCCACCTCCACAGGGAATGTAGGGGACCTCTCAGAGAAGCTGGAGCAAGCAGACGCCCTCAAGACTGAGGCAAGTGAACCCACAAAGAGACCCAACACATGTTTGCGCACTTCGGGTCTCTACTGCAATTTAAATAACAAAAACAATTTTAAGCATTTTATCTATGTATAATTGTATATCATATTATTTTATTTAAGTTATGTTTTTGTGCTTGTTAATTATTGTTATATGTTTATAAAAATAAATGATGAAAAAGTATTAAGAAAAAAAAAAAAAAAAAAATACGACCAACTACCCAATAGTCCAAACATGTCTAACTGATGAGTCCAAAATAGAAAAAAAAAACTAGTATTTGGGCCGAACTATGAAACAGGATTAATTATCTAGGATTTGTTGTAGGATTTGTTGATAAAAATAATAATAATCTTTAGTGGAAGGTAACTACCAGGCGAGGTTAATGCTCAAAGCATTTTCTACCGCCTAACCCTCAGACTCTTATTATTTTGTCGTCAGAAACTCAAATTAATGAGGAAAAATTCATGCACTGGTTGAGATTTGAACCAACAGATCCCAACGCTACCTGGATTACCAGACTAGCGCGTTAACCATTTGATTATACTTTGCACAGTAATAATTGATGTACTTTGCACAGTAATTGATATACTTTGCACAATAATTGATATAATTTGCACAGTAATTGATTTACTTTGCACAGTAATGGGTATACTTTGCACAATAATTGATGTACTTTGCACAGTAATTGATATGCTTTGCACAGTAATTGATATGCTTTGCACAGTAATTGATGTACTTTGCACAATAATTGATATACTTTGCACAGTAATTGATATGCTTTGCACAATGATTGTTGTTGTTGTAGCCAGCTTGGCTACAGCTGGAGGGGTGAGTGATGGTCTCCAGCCAACTTTATTTCACAGTTGCCTCGTCCTGAACCACATATTTCTATGTGTGATCAACCATCATGAGGACTTGGACTTTTCTTTATAAGCCATAAAACCCTTAGGAAACTGCAAGGGTTGGCTTGTAAGGGTTGGCTAGTCAGTTTATAGTCCTCTAGCGAGACACTGGTCTTCTCCCTGTTTAATGTCCCCCAGCCAGACTATAATTGATATACTCTGCAGAGTAATTGATATACTCTGCACAGTAATTGATATACTTTGCACAGTAATTGATATACTTTTATTGTAATTGATATACTTTGCACAGTAATTAATATACTTTTATTGTAATTGATATACTGTTGCTTAATAATTGATATTCTTTGCACAGGTGGAAGCCGTCCTGATTGAGCGCAACGCGGCCCTGAGTGAAACGTGCGAGGAGTGGGACCAGTGCGAGAAGAAGTTCAAGGAGACGCGAGTCTTCCTGGAGAAGACGCGAGAGTCTCTGGACAGCCTGACGGGCAAGAAGAGACCCCTGAGGGACCAGCACCTGACCTGCGAGACCATCGTCGCGGACATTGCTATTCACAAGGAGAAGATTGTACTCTCTGTGGAGAAACTCGAGGTAATTTTTACTATCCTTATCCTATAATAAGGAAAGTATTGTATTCGTCGAAAATTTGACCTACCCAGCTTTTCACATTTCTGGACGAATCATAGCCTCAGGATACCAAAAAAGTTGTTTTCAGCCATTGGTCCGTGCGTCTGTCTGTGTGTGTGTGTGTCTGTGTGTCTGTGTGTGAACAGGATATCTCAAGAACGGTAAGAGCTAGAGACTTGAAATTTGGTATGGAAACTAATTTTATACACCAGACGAACCACGAAACTTTTGGTTGAAATCGGCCGCATTCTACGGCCGCAGGGCCGCACATATTAGCCGCAAACGCCGCTTCTTTGAATTGGTTACAGATACAAAAAAAGTTGAAGAACAACATTTTCTTATATTAAAAAAATAATAAGGGTCTATTCTCATCATTTTTTTGATATCTTGAACTTTTTGGACCTCGGCCTCAATTTACTGGTATTTAACGGGGACCCGCTTTGACTAACTTTTTTAGTATTCATCCTAGATGGGGGTTGTGACATATCAAATTCAATGACTTTGAAATGCTGATTACGAATTTGGCATTGCTTTTTAGCTACCTGTTATCATTGAGTCACCAGTGGAGTAATTTGACTCATTTTTGGGGGATAAGGAAAGTCGTGTGATGTTTACACCAGATTTTTTTTTTGACATTTTCATGTCTTTGCTCTGGCACATAACCAAAATTATGTAACGAAATTATGTAACGAAATATTAAATTATAAAAAGAGAGAAGAGAAAAAGTATGTGTCATGCGCACAATACGAAATTTGGTCAGTTAAGTTTTAGACCTTGAATAGTAAAGATGAAAATGTCCCAATGGTTGCAGACTCGTATGCAAGCGTTTTTTAAACAAAAATTTAACATCGCTTTCAACTGCATGGTCATATCAGTAGTCACCGTGGCAGAGTGAGTTAGCGCGCTAGGCATTGTACGCATGGTGACCTGGGTTCGATTCCCAGCGGGGCAGGAATTTTTTTTTAAGTTATCAAATTTGTGATGTCAAGATTAAAGTCGAGTCTCTTTATGCGTGGGGAGATGAGTCGTCGAAACAGTTGAAGGCAAGTTTGTCTTGAATTAATAATGTTGAAAAGAAATAAACAAAACAATAATAATTGTTATTTTGTGTAATAGGTATTTACCATTTATTTGTACAGTTAAATTTATTAATAATAAAAAAAAAGTTATCATATTTGTGTTAATCGCTTTCGTGATATCACAACTATTCAAACTCGCTTTACTAATTCGACGCTGAAACCGGGACTGTGCTTCCACCGACCTCCAGGTTACAAGTCCACCGCCTTATCGATCAGGCTACTGAGGTCGAAATTCGAGGTAATATTATTCATATAATTTATATCTATTTAAAAGTTATTACTTGGGTTTATTAAAAAAAAAACTCTTCCTTGACGGGTGACCCCTGAGGGACCAATACTTGACATGCGAGACCATATTGGCCGACATTGCTATTCACAAGGAGAAGATTGTGCTTTCTGTATAGAAACTTGATGTTAAAATAATTATATTTCAAGGTAAAACATTTCTTCAAACTCACTACCGAGAGTAAGCGTGCCTCTGATGCTCGAGCTATTGTCCCTTTGGATGGCCAGTGCTATTTTTTGAACTGATGCGAGCGAGAATCACCAGAAACGCGCCGAAGGGCGCTTTTATTCATATAATTTATATTTATTTAAAGCTTATCACTTTCGTTTATTACGTTAAAAAAAAAACTCTTCCATGACGTTTTTTTTTTTTTTTTTTTTTCTTTGTAACCCTTACATAAAGGCTATTTTCTTTTATTTATTTATTATATTAACAACTGGCGTTCCTATGAAATAACTACTTGTTTGCCCTCTCTCATTGCATTCTCAGGTGCATTTGAAACGGGGAGTCGGAGACGACGCTCTGATAACTGATGCAGCCAGAGAGATAATGCAAGACCTGGACACACTGTTTGATTTCGTGAGGAAACAGATCACCGATCTGGAGCAAACCATTTTCCAAGTTGAACATTACCAACAGGTGGGTGAAGAGACTGTATTTATTTGGTTTTTTCTCTTTAAATTTCATAAATTACCCTTTCTTAAGACATTAAAGGGCTGTTCTATCAATTTTACAAAACCTCGGTTTGGTTACGAATCTCGGATTTGAAACCCTAGTTGTTCAGCGAAATATGTAGATTGAAAAATGTAGGGAAGGCCATCGTTTCAAACAAGAAGTCAATATAATTATATTTTCTTTGTTTTTGTTTTTTTGACATGCGTGTGAATGTGTCAGTTGTGTCACAAATAAAATGTAAGGGAACTACAGGGAAGGATCAAGGGTAGACTGTCCGAAATTCATGCGTGAATAATTTTCTTCAGGAGATCCAACAACTTCACCAGCAAGTCTCAGAAGCCGAGAGTCAGATCCGTTCCGTGAGTTCTCCTCTCATGGGTAATGTTCTCGCGGACTCCTCCTACCAGCTTAACGTAAGTTCATATGCTTTTATGTATACATACTTTTATATATACTTTTTACTGAATTAATTTAATAAGGTGGAACCTCATGTACCTATTATTAGATTTTTAATAAGTGGGATAAAATAAAGAGAAGTTTTATTTGATAGGCAGTTTAGTAGTAGGTAACTCAAAAGGCAAAGAATGTCCAAAAGCAATTTTCGTCCACTGTTGACCGAAATTTGGCTGCAGGGAAATCTCAACCTTATCGACTCTGCTATTTGGAGAATTTCTTCCTATCAGTGGAATATGTTACTATTTTACACTGATTTCCTACAAAACACAACTGTTCAATGCTATTCCTTCCTTTCTTTTCTTTCTCTTTCACTTGACACAAGAGAATCGCAGTACGTCTTTCGTACTTTTCTCTTTTTGTGACTCTAACGCTCTACTCCTATATATGGGACTCTTACAGGCGTGTTCCGAAAATATAAGAGTTCTGCAAAGCAAGATAGCAGCTCGCATGGAGAGAATCAAGCTTCTTTCACAAAGAGGAACGCCTGATGCAGTTCTTCTCGTCTAATATTGTTCTAGGACCCGGAGGAGAGAATCGATATCGGAGGTGGTTTACACAACACAAATATCAATACTGCATCACGAAACGAATTTGATGACAATAACGAGGCTAGCAGTAGCATCATATCGCAAGATAAAGAAACATCCGTACATCTTCAACCAAATGAAAAAGAAACCTTCGAATATAATGCGAATAATCTAGAACCCAGTAAAAGTATTGAAGGCACACCAAGAGAGACATGCAGTAATTCAAGTATCGAGGCAATACCATCAAATGATGTGAAAGAAATTAACACTGAAAACAAAACTGACGTTGGCTATCAAACTCTCTCTGACGTTGAACCATTTCTACAAACCTCCGAAAATGTAAATATTTTAGGACAAAAAAACACTCAAAATTCAAAGTCCAAAAAAATCAATAATGACCAAGCCAAACAAGAGGCTGTTATTAGTACTGACGATGGCATTACTTTAAGTAAAGAAGGTACTATGAATGATTTACGTCCAGAAGCTCGTACAGAAGGATCTTCCATTGGAAAATCCAACTGTCCGTCTATCATAGTTGAATTAGGTGATACTTCTCTCCAGATGAACCAACCGACGATAGCTGATGAAAAAGATAATGCTCAAATAACATCAGACTTGTTGAGTGTTAAACCAAAGAATCGGTCAAGGAGCAGAAGTAAAAATAAAAGTAAAACATCTGAAGCTACCGGAAAACAGGTCATTCAGAAAGATATGGATGAAGAAAAGAATATTTCAGTCGAAACTGGTACACGGATATCTAGAAGCAACGCCAATCGAGGAAAGTCACCAACCTCTGACTCTTTGCAAGTTGGTCTTTTCGTGAGAGAAAGAAGTAGGAGTCCAAGCAAATTCACCAATTCAAATTTTTCCAAAGAGTATCGTGATCTCCTCAAAAAAGGAATTCCACAAAAAGATACCAGACACGATAAGTCAAAGTTAACTACTGAAGTGGAGTCTTGTGCTGAAGGAGAAACAACTACTCTGAAAGTAATTTTACCCAAAAGAGATAAAAGTGGCACACGGAAGTCTAGAAAAGAAGCAAAGGCAAATTTAGAATGTGAAGTATTACCAATAGGGCCTGACGATTCTGTTTTACCTTCTCACAGTAGAATAAGAGAAAAATCGGTGCATGAAAATACGCCTAAAAAATACAACAAGGCGAAAAGTGAACTTAGGCAATCTTCTGAAAATAGTAATTCGAATCCACCTCACTTTGTAGTATCAAGCACTGATGAAATTGAAAATAGTGCTTCACCAAATAAAACAACTAAAATAATTGGAAGTCCTATAGTATTTGGTGAGTCAGATACGAGTGTTACTTTCACAATTACTCCCATCATAACAGATGATAAGAATAAAACATCCCCTGCTGATGACAAATTTATTCAATCTGACAAATCAATGCAGTCTTTTAGAACAGCAATGGATGTTCCAAAAGCAGTCAAAGAGGTTTTATCCGATAATGATGAAGTCAAAGAAACACAAATCAAGTCAATAAAAGACCATAAAAACTACTTGGAAAAAGTTAATATCAAACAGATAGAAGAACAAGTTCCAAAAGAGCAGGCAGGGTCAGGAGAACCCTCTCCTTCACAGATGGGATTCGAGCGTCCTGATATTCCTGATTCAAACACAATTGGAATGAGAAAGACCGAGATTTCTGATCTATCTTATGAAACTTTCAAGGAACTTTCAAGTCCAGCTTTAGTGAAACAAGCTCTTCGAAACATTGCATGCAATAGTTTAATAGATCCTACCACCGACAAAGTTAACGAACCTGCGTCATCTGTAACTGAAGCTGACCAGGTAGTGAATGAAGTTCGGAGTCTTTTGTCCGATTCTATTGAGATTGATAACGAATTGAAACAACATGGTGAAAATTTTGATGATCCGATTCCAATAGTAAATCTAAGTGAAGAAGAGAATAACCTACCAGAGTACTTCCCGAGTTCACATCACTTATCAATAGTTGAACTTACTTCCGAACCACCACCCACGCCTCCTAGAAAAAAGAAGAGGAACACAACTCAAAGTTACGAACATTTAAATGTTCCTCTAAGAAAGAATTTGGATCTTCCAAATTATAAATATTGCAGTGAAAACGATCTTTCTCGGTTTTCAAATCTCACACCATCACCTCCTGTTCGATCGAAGAGAAAAAATACAGGAACCCAACAACTTTCTTCACCAGAAGTTACTCAAATTACTTCGAAAGATTTAGAACATGCATTTAGAGCTTTGGACATGTTCAAGTCAAAATTTGGAAGTACTTCTAGTGATTTGGGGAGCAGACATTCTCTATCAAGCAGTGCAGGAGCTCTAAACACCTTGAGCAAATATAAAAATGCTGTGAAGAGAGTACCTGATATTGTCAAAAATAAAGTTGTTGACTTATTCGATCACAGGAAAAATAAAAATATCTGTACAGATTTAGATATTTCTACAGGAAATAGACCTCTTACCAAACAAGTGGTTACTGAAAAGTTTAAATCTAAAAGCGTGAAAAAAAATGTAGATGGTAAACCTCATGCGGTTGTACAACATATTGATAAGATTAAAACGACAATTGTTGTCTATACAGAAGAACAATTACCCCATGTTAATAAAGAATATGAGGAGAAAATTAAAATGCAGGTTGGTCCTGGCCCAGTTCCACCAATGAGAGCCATAAGACCTAGATCTGATTCTAACAAAAGAAATGTGACAAAAGCAATTACCCACGAATCACTTTATCCTAAGAACGATGAGACCATTTCTCCACTAGAAGATACAGATGGAGATCATGGGACTTTGAACTCTTCCAAAAATTTTCTAGTCAAACAAGAAAATGAAACAACCCTCTGTCGAAAATATTGACTTTTCTCATGATGACGATGTTCGAAACATTGAATTTATTCCTGAGACTACAGTAAACTCTGATAGTCAGATTCCCTTGCAGATGGAAAATGATAATGTTTCAGATACAAAGGTACAATCGTCAATTGAAATAAATGAAGCTGTTAATCCAAATGAACATACAGAAGTACAATCGCCGATAGAAATAAATGAAGCTGTTGAACCAAATGAAGACTCTCACCGTAATTTAAACATAATAGTTAGAAATATTACGTTCAGGCCGTCTGCAAGTCCAGAACTACAACGGAAAGTTGAACCACCTCCATCAGAAGTTTATAGTACTCCACAACAGCATGATGAACAAATAATTGCAACAAATAGATGTGAGGCGTCAAATATTCCGCCAGGAATCGATCAAGACAAAAAAGAAAATAAGGTACCTGTGTGCAAATGTGTGATTTCTCGAAATAGTTACAGTCTATGTCAGAGTAACTCTATTTGTCTTTTAAAAAAGTGTGGATTTATATTTTGATATAATTACTAATTTCCTGTTTTTAATGTTTGTTTCAATTTTTCAGATTTTTATTCGTGTTCTCGTGTTCTTTTGTCTCCTGATTTTTTTATTTATTAAACTTCTGTCATAAATTAAATTTTCAGTGATGATTTGGTTCACTATAACACGTGTTTCATTAATATTAATGTTTGTACTAATTTTAATATCTGCTTCAACAATATGTATAGCTTTTAAATATTTACAATACTATACCCATTGGAAGATCAAAGCTCAGCGTTTTGTTTGATTTGATGATAATGCACGGTATATTTTATTTATTGAATATAATACGTACAAAAATTAGTTTCTTCAGAAGTTAAACTTCCAAGACGTTAAACATAATACTATCTTATCCAATAGCTTCAAAAATTAATATCTGTTCTTGTACATTGCATGTTTTCAGAGAATATTTTATTTAGAAGGTAAAATAAACGTTTGGAGTAAAAGCATTAGTATTTGAAGTGGTTATAGTGCTAGTCGATACTGCCCATAATTTAGTTCATTAAATTTTTTGTCCCGTTGTGAGGTACAGGCCAACGGCTAGTTTGCCACAAAAGAAGCTGAGTCGCATGGAATGCCTTGATTTTATCGGAATGTGTTTCTGTAAACTCCCTTTATTATTTCAGGAAATCCAAGATTTTATACAGAAGCAAGACAGTGAAGTTGCAGAAGTTATTGAACTCACTACGGCTTTCAAAGATCTCAAGGTAATGTAAAAAATTAATGTAAAAATTAATCTCAAGGTAATGCAATGTAAAAATTAATATCACTGTGTAAAATTTAATATATTCAAGTCATATTCATACATTTCATGACTAAAGAAAACTTTAATCCTTGGTCATATAGAAAAATTAAAAAAAAAAAACCAATATACTCTAATGTAGTAAATTAAAGTTAACAAGAATTTCTGGACTGCTCCAATAGTAGGTGTAGTAAAAACAACCTTACCTGAGAAGCAACTATCTATGTTCGCTCCTCATATAATATCACCCACCAAATGAATCTATTTTTCAAGTAGTCACGGTGGCCGAGTGAGTTAGCGCGCTAGACATTGCACGCATGGTGACCTGGGTTCGATCCCCAGCGAACAGGATTTTTTCTGCTCTGTATTTTGATGTTCGGGGTTCACTCATACCTCGAAGGACAAATGAGTAGCTGCTTCAATGTGAACGGCGACCAGTGGTGGAATTATAGGCAAAAATCAGATACTGGGATATTAAAGATAGGGAAAAGTCCTATAATTCTGCGCTACCCACTAAAATTGTGATATTATAAATCACAAAGAAACATATTTATTTATTTATTTTCATTTATTTTTCAGGAAAAAATCAAAGATTGTGAACGAGAAAATGAACTTAAAAAGATCGCTCTCTCAGAAGAAACTCTGCAGAAAGAGAAGGAGCTTCAACAGCAAAAGCAACTGGAAGAAGACAGAAAGAGACAGTTACTCGAAGAAGAAGAAGAAAGAAAACTACGTGAAAAAGAAGAAACGGAGAGAAAACTGCGTGAACAAGAGGAAATAGAAGGAAAACTACGTGAAAAAGAGGAAACTGAAAGAAAACTACGTGAGCAAGAAGAAAATGAGAAACAGCTACGTGAACGAGAAGAAACAGCAAGAAAACTGCGTGAACAATTGGAAACGGAAACAAAACTACGTGAAGTAGAAGAAAAAGAGAGACAGCTACGTGAACAAGAGGAAATTGAAAGAAAACTACGTGAACAAGAGGAAATTGAAAGAAAACTGCGTGAACAAGAGGAAATTGAAAGGAAACTGCGTGAACAAGAGGAAATTGAAAGAAAATTACGTGAACAAGAAGAAATTGAAAGAAAACTGCGTGAACAAGAGGAAATTGAAAGAAAATTACGTGAACAAGAAGAAAAAGAGAGACAGCTACGTGAACAAGAAGAAAAAGAGAGAAAACTACTTGAGCACAAGAAAACGGAAGGAAAACTCGAAAAGAAAAGACAAATCAATCTTATTGAAGGAGAAAGGAAAGAGTGTGAACTTCAACAGACCGAAGCTAAACAGATCCAGTTTCCCGACGTCTCAGACGTTGATGTTCAAACTATTCCTGCTGATATTCACGAATCCACCGCTCAAACTGTTTCTATGGCCTTAAAACAAACACAAACTTATATTTCTCCTAACGAAAAATATGAAACCCAAACTACTCCTGTACAGACAGATGATGAAAGATCTATTGAAATACAGAAAGAAAGTAAGGGTAAAGGTAAAAAAGTGGCTAAACCTTCTGATATTCAAGATACCACCGTTCAAACTACTCCTGTAGAGACAGATGGAAATGAAAGATCTATTGAGATACAGAAAGAAAGTAAGGGTAAAGGTAAAAAAGTGTCTAAACCTTCTGATATTCAAGATTCCACTGCTCAAACTACTCCTGTAGAGACAGATGGAAGTGAAAGATCTATTGAAATACAGAAAGAAATTAAGGGTAAAGGTAAAAAAGTGGCTAAACCATCTGATATTCAGGATTTTCGCCGCTCAAACAGTTCTACTAGCCCTAAAACAAACACAGACTTATATTTCTCCTGACAAAAAATATGAAACGCAAACTACTCCTGTACAGACAGATAATAAAATATCTATTGAGATTCAGAAAGAAAGTAAGGGTAAAGGTAAAAAAGTGGCTAAACCTTCTGATATTGAAGATTCCACTGCTCAAACTACTCCTGTAGAGACAGATGGAAATGAAAGATATATTGAGATACAGAAAGAAAGTAAGGGTAAAGGTAAAAAAGTGTCTAAACCTTCTGATATTCAAGATTCCACTGCTCAAACTACTCCTGTACAGACAGATGATAAAATATCTATTGAAACACAGAAAGAAAGTAAGGGTAAAGGCAAAAAAGTGACTAAACCTTCTGATATTCAAGATTCCACCGTTCAAACTACTGCTGTCCAGACAGATAGAAACGAAAGATCTATTGAAATACAGAAAGAAAGTAAAGGTGAAGTTAAAAAAGTGTCTAAACCTTCTGATATTAAGGATTCCACCGCTTATACTATTCCAATACCCCTAAAACAAACACAAACTTATATTTCTCCTAACGAAAAATATAAAACCCAAATTGCTCCGGCACAAGAAGATGGAAATGAAACATATATTGAGATACAGAAAGAAAGTAAGATTGAAGGTAAAAAAGTATCCAAACCCAGTAAAGAAAGAAAACCCAAACAGAGAAGACTAATTCTGACAAGAGCAGGCAATTTCCAAAAATAAACTTACAACCTAGTGCTGTTGAGATCAATGAAAGTTCAGTTGAAAAAATTGAAGTAATAAAAAGAAAATCTCCGGAAAAAGAGGCAGATCATCACACTACAGATGACTCTAATAGTTCGTCAATTGTGGAAAAGTTGTAGTTTCAACCTCCACGAGTTCTGAAAAGTCGGACCAAAAATCTAAACCTGTCATTGAAATGGTCCCAATCGATTTAAGTGACTCCTGTAGTATTGAGTCTGTAGAATTTACACAAATCCCACATGATCCTTCAGTGTCAAGTATCAATGTAAATTCTACTGTAACAACAAGGGTGGCACGTGGATATCTTCAAACAAAAGTTCGTCTACAGTCCTTACTAAAACTGTTGTACGTACGTCTGAAAACTCCAATAATAGCATGTATGACTTTAAAGAAACATTTGAAGAAATTAACCTAAGGACAACAAATGTTACTCGTGTTAGTGTAACATTTAGTGGACAATCAAATATAACTGATGACGACAACAGTGGAGTGACAATTACAGAAGTCACATCAGATGATGAATCAGAATCTAAACCTGGTTTTGATAATGTTATCAATAAACCGGAAGCACTAAGAAACATAGAATCATCAAGGTTAAAAGATGATCCTGAATCTAATCTGGAAATTGGTGATGGAAAATTGCCCTCCTCTGATAAACTAATAAAAGACTTGGATACTTCTCTATGTACTGAAAGTAATTCTCCAGTATTTTTAGGCAAAAAACAAACCGATAACAAACAAGAACCAGTCTCACGTAAAAGAAAAGAGCAGACCGTTTTTGTTGTCGAAACAATTTTAAATAAAGCTGACCAAGAAAATTTGAAAAAAGCTATTCATTTCGAAGAAAATATTGCAGAGCTTGCGGTAGAGAGCAAGAGCACTGTAAACGTTGAAAGTACTTCATCACCTGAAAGACTTCAAAGTGACAATGTTAATTCTAAAAAATCCGAAATTCTATCACCAATTGTTACAGATGTTGAAATCATGGTGGAAGATAAATCAAAAGAATCCAACAAATACAAAATAGTACATGACTTTTTGACCATCGAAAAATTGAATCCAGATTTTGTTGTTAAAACCCAAGAAGATACTCCATCAGATACTACTGTTAACATTGTTTCTGAAATAACCCCACCACAAACAAAAAATATTGTCAAAAATACTAAAATGCAATCAGCTGATGGTAAAAAACTGAAAAATAAAAATGATGGAAATGAAGAACTCAAGGTAAAAAAAGTAGATCAATATCCGTCAGAATCAAAAGATGTTATGTTTGAAGACGAAACTGTTTCTATGGATATTCCGAAAAAAGACAGTAATATATCAAAGTCAGTTGAAAAATCTAAAATTTCTGAAATAGATCGAATTGTTCAACAAGATACTTTAACTATGAAAGATACCAAGGAATCCGTAATTCCACATTGTGCTGAAACTTCTAAAATAAATCTAATTTCATACCCAAAAGAAGTCCAAACTTCATTTTCAGAAGGATCCGCAGATATTTTAGAATTGAATGTGAACACTACAATAATCTTACCCCCGACATCAAATGAACCAAATAATGGAAAATATGTAACTGCTCAGAAACCTGGTACGGCTGGTACATCAAAAGAAAAAGCAGAAACTGACAAATACTTAACCCAAAAAGAATTAAAAGATAAGAAAAATACTGAAAAATCAAACGAAAAACATAGTGCAGGTGATATAAATTTGAAAAAAATAGCTGCTGTTGATAAGAAAACAAAGAAAAACAAAAAATCAAAAGTCTTGGTTCATGATGAAGAAAGTACAGCTGTTACTAGTCACGATAAGTTGAAACTTGATTTAATTAAAGATTCCAAAAAACCATCACCTGTTGAATTAGAGAGCGCTGTTCTCATTGATGTTAAAGTTGATTCAGAACAACCACAATCTGAGCACAAACTGTCCAAAGAAATAAAATCGAGAGATGATTCAGAGAAAGGCATGGAACATAAAATTGTCAAAAGAGAAGGGATTAATAAACTGCCTGTTATGGATGACAAAATTGAACGTGAGACAAAATCTCATGAAACAATTGAGGTACTTTCCAAATTATCTACAGCCTCAAACATTTCACCAGATAAAGACACAATTCGCATTGAAACAGAAATAACACTTGAAGAAAGGGCTATTACTAAACCCCAGGATGATAATGATAAGAAAATAGCTGAAATTCTACATAGTGGTGATCTGAAGACGTCGTCATCTGATACTGATCACAAGAATCGTGAAAAAATAGAGAAGGAAAGAAATACTCAAATGGAAACTAAGGACGGCGACATTAAAATGTTAGATGAGACGAACAGATACCAAAATGTACATGACTTTTTAAATCATGAGAAGAATAATCTAGATGAACCCTTGATAGTTGACATCTTACAACCATCCGATAATACTATTCTAAGTGCTCAAGAAAGTGACCTAAAAGAGAAAGATTTTCAAAAAGATAGTACTCCTGTGCATAGAGTTGAAAAAACACGTGCTTTGAAGACAAGTGAAATAAAAGAAGATCAGGGAATTAGTGCTACTGATCAGTTGTCTGAAGATAATAAAAATAATGAACCACCAAGGTCGAAAACAGATCATAAACGAAAATCTACCAAAGCAAAAGAAAGTAAAAAGTCCCATAAAATTGACAAGGATTCTGGGAAAACCATTATCTTCGAGAAAGGTTCAACAGAACAAGAAACTAAAGAACTTGATCTTCAACAGGAACATCCAACTCAAACATCTTCCTCAGAAAATAATTTCAAAAACGACATATATTCTGTGACTACAGAGATTGTAATAAAAGACATTGATAAAACGTCATCAACAGAAGATAAGGAAAGAGACAAAAAAGGCACAATATCTGTAAAATGTCAAACCAAAGATATTGGAAAAAAGAGTAAAACAAAAGAGAAAAAACCAGAACCCATGAAAGAATCGAAAAAAACTGAGCGGCTGAAACATCAAAATAATTTTTCAAATCTGTCGGCTGATCGAGATTTATCAAAAGATGATGAACAAGAACTTCTTGAATCTGAGATTCCACAGTCACATGTCCAGACATCTCTTCCTGACGCTAATTTAATTAAGGACGAAACTACTGTAACTACAGACATTATTGATGATCTGAAAGAAAGTAATGATGAACCTGAACTCGCACAAACCCATAGTACTCAACCAACTTCATCAAACCAAAATAACTTTGACAGAACTACTGTGACTACTGAGATTGTAATCGATGATCACAATGATAGTGGCAAAAAGGGCAAAACAAAAGATAAAAAACCAAAACCCATCAAGCCAATCAAAGAATCAAAATCGATCAAGAGTGTTTCAAAAGATTTTGATGATAATGAACAAGATAGCCTGAAGTTTGGTGAAGATTTACCAAGAGGTGATGAAAAAGAATTGAATAAACCTGAGTTTTCACAGGCCCATGGTACTCAGACATCTTTGTCAGACCCAACTAATTCCGACAAAACTACTGTGACTACGAAGATTGTAACAGATGATCATAAAGATTCATCGAAAGATACTGGCAAAAAGGGCAAACCAAAGGATAAAAAACCAAAACCCATCAAGCCAATCAAAGAATCGAAATCAATCAAAAGTGTTTCAAAAGATTTTGATGACAATGAGCAAGATGATCTGAAGATTGATCAAGATTTACCAAGAGATAATGAACAAGAATTAAAAAAACCTGAGCTTTCTCAGACCCATGGTACTCAGACATCTTTGTCAGACCCAACTAATTTTGACAAAACTACTGTAACTACTAAGCTTGTAATAGATGATGATAAAGATCCACCCAAAGATACTGGCAAAAAGGGTAAACCAAAGGATAAAAAACCAAAACCCATCAAGCCAATCAAAGAATCGAAATCAATCAAGAGTGTTTCAAAAGATTTTGATGACAATGAGCAAGATGATCTGAAGATTGATCAAGATTTACCAAGAGATGATGAACAAGAATTGAATAAACCTGAGCTTTCTCAGACCCATGGTACTCAAACATCTCTGTCAGACCAAAATAATTACGACAGTACAACTGTGACTACCGAGATTGTAATAGATGATCACAATGGTCCATCCAAAGATACTGGTAAAAAGGGCAAAGCAAAAGATAAAAAACCGAAACCCATCAAACCAATTAAAGAATCGAAATCGATCAAGAGTGTTTCAAAAGATTTTGATGATAATGAACAAGCTAGTCTGAAAGTTGATCAAGATTTACCAAGAGATGAACAACAAGAATTCAATGAACCCGAACTTTCAGAAGCCCATGTTACTGAGACATCTTTGTCAGACCCAACTGATTTTGGCAAAACTACTGTGACTACTACAATTGTAATGAATGATCAAACGGGCAAAACGAAAGATAAAAAACCAAAACTCGTCATGCCAATCAAAGAGTCTAAATCAATTAAGAGTGTTAAAGAAGGTTTTGATGATAGCCTGAAAGTTGATCAAAGTGTTTCAAAAGATTTGGATGATAATGAACAAGATGCTCTGAAAATTGATCAAGATTTACCAAGAGATGATGAACAAGAATTGAATAAACCTGAGTTTTTACGGACCCATAGTACTCAGACATCTTTGTCAGACCCAACTCATTTTGACAAAACTTCTGTAACTACTAAGTTTGTAATAGATGATGATAAAGATCCATCCAAAGATACTGGCAAAAAAGGCAAACCGAAGGATAAAAAACCAAAACCCATCAAGCCAATCAAAGAATCGAAATCAATCAAGAGTGTTTCAAAAGATTTTGATGACAATGAACAAGAAAGTCTGAAAGTTGATCAAGATAAACCTGAGCTTTTACAGGCCCATGTTATTCAGGCATCTTTGTCAGATCCAACTAATTTCGACAGAACTACTGTGACTACTAAGATCGTAATAGATGATCATCAAACGGACAAAACAAAAGATAAAAAACCAAAACCCATGAAGCCAATCAAAGAATCGAAAGCGATTAAGAGTGTTCCAAAAGATTTTGATGATAATGAACAAGATAGTCTTAAAGTTGATCAAGATTTACCAAGAGATGATGGACAAGCATTTATTGAACCCGAACTTTCACGGACCCATGGTACTCAAGCATCTTTGTCAGACCCAACTGATTTCGACAAAACTACTGTGACTGCTAAGATTGTGATGGATGATCAAACGGGCAAATTAAAAGGTAAAAAACCAAAACTCGGCAAGCCAATCAAAGAATCTAAATCAATCAAGAGTGTTGTGGAAGGTTTTGATGATAGCCTGAAAGTTGATCAAGATTTACCAAGAGAAGATAATGCACAAGAATTCAATGAACCCGAATCACAGGCCCATGATACTCAGATATCTTTGTCAGACCCAAACAACTTTGACAGTAAAACTGTGACTACTAAGATTGTAATAGATGTTCATAAGGATCCATCCAAAGATACTAGAAAAGAGGGTAAAACAAAAGACAAAACACCAAAATCCGTCAAGCCAATCAAAGAGTCTAAATCAATCAAGAAGACAAAAGATTTTGATGATAAAGTACAAGATAATCTGAAAGTTGATAAAGATTTACCAAGAGCTGAGGAATTGAATAAACCTGAGCTTACACTGGCCTGTGCTACTCAGGCATCTCCCACAGAGGTTAATTCAATTCAAAACAATATTATTGTTACCGCTGAAATTATAACTGACGATTTAGAAACAAATATTGAAACCCCAGCGACGGTAAGTAAGGAAAGAAAAGAAGAAGAAACAAGTCCTGCTAAAGATATATTTGAATCAAAAGATGAAACACCTACACCTGTTAAGGCCGGACAAGAATCCATATCTATCAAAAAACCAGAGTCTGATCTTTCAAAGCAAGACTCGCAACACAAAAGTAAGAAGAGTGAGAAAAAGTCCAACGAAAAGCCTCTTGCAAAGGACCAATACAATCTAACTATTGAATTCTTGAAAACAGAGAAGTCAGTTCCTAATATTTCTGATACCACAGGCCCTTCTTCTCTACAACTTTCTGGTGCAAATAAATTGGTTATAGAAAATTTGAAGAGTAATGAAACAGACACAGACTATAATACAAATACGGCCACAGTGGAAAAAGATACTCCGTCAGGACAAAAAGAAGAATTGCTTGAAGTTTTAGGAAAACATACGGAAATGTACAAGTCCGAACCTGAAAACCTAAAAGTTCGTGAAGAATACAGTTCTCCTGAGCAAAGGGAGAATCAATCAAAGAGTGCGAAAAGCAAGAAAAAATCCACCAAAAATAAAGCCCCTGTTTCATCGAAAGGGATGCAGCAGCTCAGTGATCAAACAGAAAAAATAGGAACGAGTGATAAGAACTTAACTGAAAATCCGATGCAGAATAAACAGGCCAGTGCAATTCAGACTTCAATATCAGATTCATCTTCAGCTGATAGCATTTTGCTCGTTGCTGATGGAACTGGGGCAACCCATGGGGAAATTCATTTGAAAAAAGATGATGAAGATAGATTACAACTGTTATCTCAGGCACATTCTACTCAAACATCATTTAATGAGGGATCTAAAGTAACTTCAAGTGATGATATTATTGATGTCACAGTTGAGGTTATTATTAACGAATCAAAAATTAATGAAGACCAACAAAGTCCTGAGAGTGTAAGCACAACTAGTTTTTCAACGATTCCCTCTAAAAATGAACAATATGAAATTTCTGGAGATGAAAATAATGAACACAGATTAAATGAGACTATTTACCAACTAACAGACGACTTTTTAAAACAAGAAAAACTTTACCAGGGGCGCCTCCTTGATGATCCTAAATCAAAAACAACAGTAACAATTTCAGGAAAACCAATGAAATACACAACCACGCTTGCTTCTAATGTACCAGATATTACGAAGAAGGTTAATACTAAAGTAGTTGATGTAAAATCCTCGGACTCAGAGATAGATCCCAAAAGACCATTCACAACTGAATCTGCACAGCCGTTGGATAATACTGCGGAAATTACTAAATTACAAACACTTCTTGAAAGCTCAGATAGAAGCTTAAATATTTTTCCGTCAACAGAAATCGTTGACGATTTGAATGATCAAACAATGCGTGGAGAAATTATTGAAAATCCGTATTTGACATCCGCTTCAACTGATGATGATTTTACTTGTAAATCTGAGGTAGACAATGATCTACCTTTGGACTCCTCCGCAAATACAATAAATCCTTCCGATGAAGGTTATAATCTAACAGAATCTCTTCTCAAAGATAATGAATCAAACGCTCCCGAGGAATTTTTTGAAAAGCAAATCAAGAAACCTGGCTCTCAAAAAAATAATCTAATCGATTCTACCTTTACTGAAACTATTCGAATCCGTGAGAAAATTGATCCGTCCTCTTCACCGGAATTGTCTGATAATAGACAGTCTCATGATGACTCTGTTGTTTTAAATGTCTCGTTTAGTAAAGATGACAAGAGGATGCCTTGTAATTTATTACAACCTAATCAGTATGGAGAAAGTTCGCTATGTACATCGGAAATTTTTTCTTTGACAGAAGATTCAGTGAGTGATGCTGCAGATAAAGAATTAGAAAATAGAGAATATTATAACGATAAAGTTTTCCCCTCGCTACAGGAAGTTACAAGTATCAAACAGATTCCTGGGACAGATGTTATTAATGAAAATGATGGGATTCGTTCCCAGGTGGAAAGTTGTGAACAAGAAATTGAGAAAAATGTACATGATATTGAAAAGCATGGTAAGAAAAAACACAAACCAAGTGAAAAATCTGAGGTGTTACCGGCAGGTGATGTGTCGCCTAGTCCGTCGTTGAAACAAGTTAAGTCTCATCAGACAAAAGAAGACGTATTACCCAATGTAGACAAGAAACACACTAAAGAACATGATCTGGACACAAGTAACTCAGAAATCGAAGCTGAATTCATTGCTAAAGATCTTATAGAGCCCAAGTCAGTTAAGAATGTACCTATTAAATCACAACACCTTCCTGAAAAAAATGCACTACGAGAATCTCTTGGAGAAACTAAAGTTATTATGACCGAAGCAATCAATATCCCAACAGTTAGATCTGATTTAGACGATTCTATTGTTGAAATTGAGAAGCAACTGAAACAAGATGAACCTAAGAAAAAAGGAACACATGTGAAATTCCATGAATCTAGTCCTGAAGATGAGCTTCCAATGGCTGAAACTTTCGAAAAAAATACCTGTAGCACAAAAAAGAAGTTGAAATCAAAAGAAAAAGGCCATTCCGAAATTGAGTCAAATGCAGATGCTTCTGAGATAAGAAAAACGGTACCTAAATCAGTATGTGATGAAACAATTGCACCTTTCACTAATGTCCGGATAAATACTACTACTACTCCATCAGGAGCTGATGAAATCAATGTCGCTATAACAGCCTCCATAAGTATTCTTGATACAAAAACTGAACCTAAAAATCCTGCAACTCATGAAAAAACAAAAAAGAAACGAAAACATGCAAAATTCCAAAAATTCAGTCCTGAAAAAGATCTTCAATCAACTAACAAAAATGAAAACATGGACGATAAGAAATTCACACGCGCGGAAAAAGAGTTCCAATCTGAAGAGAAATTGGCACTCAAAAGTGATCCTAGACTTTCAGAATCGAATTTAAATCTGGAAGAAGTAGTACCTAAATCTGTTTCTGGTGAATTTACTACAACCTCTTCGGATATTTTTAACGTAGAAACTGCAACTACTCCCCGAGCAAAATCCATTGATATACTCGAAAGCAATAAAAATCCCAAAACGGACTCTAATGATGCCATAGATGGTGACGAAACAAAAGATAAACATATGAAACTCCACATAGTGAGCCCCGAAAGAGAACTCCAAACAATTAATAGAATTACAAACGAACCAGCCAAAGCTGAAATTCTAAATCCAGAAAAAGAGTCGGAATCTAAAGAAAAAGGAAGAGATAACATTGACTGTACCCTAAAATCAGACAGTATTGATGTAGAAGAAATAATACCTAAATCTTTATCTGATAAATCCAGTATACCTTCCACTAGTGATTCCCTTAGTAATTATGATATAGCTGTAACAACATCTATAAGTATTCTTGAAAGAAATCCGGACGCTAAAATTAACACTGCTATTTCTTTGGAAAAATCTAAAACAAAAAAGAAACATAAACATGTTAAATCTGGATCTGAAAAGAAGTTTGATACAATTAAAGGCAATGAACATGATAATGAGTCTATTGAAAATTCCAAGAAAGAGTATAAAAATGAAAAGGAAGAATCTGTTATGCCTGAGTCGAAATATTCTGTGAAAGACATACCTCACAATGCTAGTTTGGGTATCAAGAAATCCATTACTGATGAACATCCAAAGGAACCAGCAGAATCCGATCAAATCGTCAAGAAAACAGTGTCAGCCAAGCAACAATCCAAGAAAGGCCAAAAAGAGGCTATGGGAACACCGGTTATTATAGAACAAACTGAAACTTCTGGACTCGAGGCACATGATGGTATTCCAAATTATGGTATTGTTCATAGAGAACCAATGACATCAGAATTTGTAGAACCACTCATTTCTGTGGATACTATATACCAACATATCAAGGATGCAGCTACCTACCTACCAGCGGATGGTAATCCTAATGATACAAAGTATTCTCAACTAAGTGCTCTCCTAACAAGACAATTATCTGAAGAAAATAATGTTTCTGTTCAAGATATGAATGTGATCGATGCTCTCAAATTTCTCAGTGAAAAAGTGGAAAACATCCAGTCTCGAGTAATTCTTTGCCAGGTAAGCTTGAACATTTTTTTACTATAATCTTTTGAATATCCTTTAATGGGTTACTTTAAACCACTTCTACCCTGATGCGGATCGAACTCCACTCGGCCAAGATTACTATCTAAAAATTATTTTCTATACTTTTAACAGTAAACCTTTATTTCATACCTGTAAGCACTTACAGGTATAGAATAACTGCTCTTACGATTTGGTCCAAATGCAATAGCGATATAAGCTTTGATACCTTACTTACAAAATTTCAAGGATTTCTGGAAAGGCGTTCAAAATTTATCGTGGGTATGAAAAAATATAGATAAAGTATGCAGGATGTTTCTAAATGAGATGCCAATTCGAAAGTAGGTTGTGCAATTTATAGTGGGGCAGGAGCTACAAAAAACCTAAATAAACTAAGGGTTCATTCATTAACACTTACAATAAAATAGGCATTTTGTATTTTTTATGGTCCTCTTGACCTTGCCCCACACTTTTTCATGTTTATCCAATACTCTATTTTTTTAACACTCGGTTCTTCATGTTTATTTCCAGAGACAAGAGAGCTTTGAAGAGGCACAGGAAGAAATCGCGCAGATCAATAATGACATCGAAGCCATCAAAGTTTTGTTCAAAGAAATGAACACCAGAGAGCAAGAAGATGATCAAATGTGTAAAGTTGTGTTTTGTCTGGAAGATCAAGTTGTTACAGCCGATCACCTGCTACAATACTGGAAACAGTACTGGCTCAGAGTGTTCACTATATGTGAAAGATTAAAAACTTTATCCACAAGTGATCAGATGGATGCTGAAGCACAATGTCGGGACTTGAGAAATGATATTTGCGAACTAATGAACATGAAAACTCCACCTCCCAATCAACTTCTTAATGCCTACAACTCTTGTTTACTACTTGAATATGACGCTGCTTGGCAAAGAGAGAATACCTCACAATTAGAAGAACTTGGTTGGGAATATCAGCAGACTCTCAATGAACTTCAGCAGATCATAACCGTGGCTGAAACTCTAGTCAACAAACCAACAACTGTACTAGACTTGAAACAACTCCAAGAAGAAATGCAAAAATATCGCACATTCTTCATGAATCTGAGTCATTGCAGATCTTTGCTGGAATCTCTAGAGTCGCACCTCGATCCGGTTACTCGTGAGAAGTTCAGTGAATTACACATGCAGCTTCACCAGCAAGCTTGCGATATCTTGGACAAAGCTGCCATCCGATCTCAGCAGATGGCCCTAGCAGCTTCCAAGTGGATTTCATTGGATCAAAACTTACTCGAAGAGGCTGCCTGGCTGAATGTTGTGCAACATAGAGTACCTCACTTGAGTGCGATGACCTGTTCCGACTATAAACAGTACGAGGTTTTGTTCAGAGCTTTCGATGAAGAAATGAAAATACATCTTGTACGCACAACACGACTAGTGTCTGTATGCCGGGATATTTCTAATTTAATAGACTGTCCCCATTTAGAACCCGCCACGGAGAGGCACAGATTCAAAGTTCTCGATCTAGAGCGGTCCATTTCCTCTGGTCTCCTCGAGCTGTCCACATTCATCGACTACTGGTTGGAGTATCAAGCGCTAGCAGACAGGTTGGAGTCCTGGATCGACACTAATCAAGACAGGATTCTAAGTTTGAACAAATCTGAAAACCTGAAAGCCTATTGGGAATTGAAAGTTCAGTTGGAATTCTACAACACTCTCCTGGACAAGGCGCGAGATAACTTCGAGTGTGCGATGCGAGTGTTCCCTGTATCAGATGAGGTATTGCAGAGACAGCTGTACAGTCAACTAGAGGAGAGATGGAATAAAATCACCGCTTGTATGACAGAACAGAACCAGTGCTTTGATAGCAACGTGGACTTTGCGCAGTTCGAGTATGAGCTGGATCAACTGCAGAGCATGTTCGCGCACCCTGGTGGAGTTATCAAAACGCAAGAGGAGCTCTGTATCTACATTCAAACCCTGAGAGTCATCAGCGAAGGCGTTTCTATGTTGGAGAAGAAGGTAGAAAGATGTTCGTGTTCTTCTGCAAGTGTTGTGTGCGATTTCCTCCATCGCCTCAAGGGTCTGAAGTACCAAGTCCATCTGGAGACAGAGCATGCGCTGGTGCTGGAAGTCAAGATATTGGACTTGGAGAAAACGTTTGATGATTTGAAGAGTGAGCAAGCGAGAATCAATCTTGTCATTGAGGAGTGCGAAGCTACTGTGGGCGATGAACGCTTTGCTGTAGAGAGAAGCTTAGAAAGGTTAGTTTATATTTATTTTCATTATGTTTGTAATTTCCTACTATGAGTAGGAATAAATAAAGCAGTTTCACCGGAGGACGTTGAACAGATATGCTACACGCCATGTCAGGCCAAAAGATAGTAACACAAATTGTTAACACTCTTAACAGGATTGGCGTTAGGAAGAGCATCCAGCCGTAACATTATTATTTTAACATTTAGGGCGAAATTAATAGACGAAATCGAGTTCTTAAGTCATGACTTAGCACTGGTTTTCCCCATCTAAGACAATTAGTGGTCAATGCCTCGAAACCCTGCCGGGACATGACAAGTTATCCTCGTATATTATTTTGACCACAAATTAATACGTCTTGTGCTTATCGCTGGAATAATGGCACTCATGACTCATCTGGCGTTTAAATTTTACGCTATATTATTATGTGAAATTGGAAATTGTCTGTCCCGGTAGCTCAGTGGTAAAGGCGGCACTCTGTGAACCAAGAGAATCCAGATGTCGTGGGTTCGAAACCCAGCCGGAACATGACAAGTTATGCTCCCATTTGAGATTTTTACCACATAATAATATGTCTTGGGCTTACTGCTGGAATAATGGGACTTTAATTGTCCTTATCGGGCAGTATAAAATAAGGCGATATTTTTATTATTATAATCGCTGGAATAATGGCACTTATGACTCATCGGGCAGTAAAATTTTACGCTATATTATTATGTGAAATTGGAAATAATCCGTGAAATCACCTTGTTTTTTAAAATTCATTTGTGTCTTTCTACCCCACAAAACAAGAGGATTGCATCCCCTTAGTGTGGGGTATTCGCATTAAATATGTGTTACCTATTATACCTATTATGTACAATTATTATATCTCCCTTGCCTTTATCCCATATTAGCTTATGTTGCTTTTGCGGTCGGCATTGTTCAACCTCATATAACAATGCAAATAAATTACAAATTACAAACAAATTACCCTCGCTTTGTTCCAGATGTGAGGCCCTGTCGCCCCAGATCGCCACTCACTGGCAGGAGCTCTCCTGTCTCCGCCAAGTCTTGCACAAGCTCCCTCTCAAGCTCCAAGCCTCCATGTCTCTCACCGAGGCCGACCAGAGTCAGACGCGTCTCCAACAAGACTACTACGCGCTGGAGGCCCGGTTCGCAGCACTGCTCGAGACGTTGCGACGCCAGGCGAGCCTGTGGACGCGTTTCCATGGCAACGTGGACGCTGTGTACAACACGCTGGAGCAGACGGACTTCATGATGGAGCTGCTGCAGGTGCATGGCAACGTGGACCAGAAGAGGCTGACCACGGCAACACAGCGGCTCGAGGTGAGTTCTCTTTTTTCTTCTTGTTTCTTTGTTCAATCTATTTATTACTTCCGAGAAATTTCTAATTTAGGTTGTTCGATTTTGAATTTGTGTTGAAAAGTTGATAATACTTGTTCGTTGGACTAACATTAAAGTCCCGATTAAAGATTGATCACAATCTACATATTTTGCGTTCATTTTTTCCGTTGAAGAATCAACCAATCTGTTCAAAATTCAAAATTTTGGTTTTTCGTTAAAAGGTTGTCAGAAAAAGGTCAGAAGGTCATCAACTGCATTCATTCTCAACAAGACAGACGAAGAAATAAAAAAAAACTTTTGTGCAAGGACAATAAAACAGTTGGAATTTTTTTTTCTTGCAAATAAAAATGCCTCCCTACGAACTATGTTACAAGTCCTTAACGTAAGCATAGCACGCTCGTATAGTTTTCTTGGCATTGCTAAACTGGCTTTTTGCTTGATATTTTTTCTTTCTTACAAGACCAATTTTGCATGGTCACTAATGGGCGGATTTAATCATGAAATTAACGAATTTGTTCATACAGTAAAAAGGCCAATAGTAAAAAAAATCCTAAACGTCACTTAAAAATCTCGCTCATTCGAGACGAGGGTTTCACGCTCCATTCGCTAGAAAGTTTTAAACCAGCTACCCACATTAACCGCACCCAGCCTGGGTTGGGCCAGAAATAGCCAGCATCTCGAGGGTTCAAATTTGAATGGTCACCCATCCAAGTCCTAGCCTCGCTGGACGTAGCTTAACTTCAACGACAGAACGAGAAATATGTGTGTATTGAACTGCCATCGACGATAACTGTAAAAAAAGAAGAAAAAAAAATTCTTCTCTTTTTCAATTACCATTTATTAAAAGAGAAGTCTCTAACAATCGAGCCCGGGGCTCATTCCTGAAAGAGCTCTCTCTCAAAATAATGTTTTGGGCTTATAAATCCCCTAAACTTCCTTTTAGCCGTGAAATTTCGTTCAAATAGCCCACTCGGAGTGTGTTGTTTGAGAGTTGAAAAGGAGTTTTGGGGATTTTAAGAGTGAGTTTTCTCACTCTTAAAATCCCTTAATTTTCCCTTAATAATAAACAGAAGATTTATTCATGTTCTTAACGAAGAAGGTTATACGTAGTTAAAAATGGCTAATGGTCAATTAACGATAGAAATAAGTCCTTTTGTGACAAGGAGAAATTAGCCTGTCAGCAATAATAATAATATCGCCTTATGTATGGTGTCCTATTAAGACTACTAAAGTCCCATTATTCCAGCAGTAAGCTAAAGACATAGTATTATGTGGTAGAAATCCTAAATAGGAGGATAACTGAAGCACCCCATCTGCATAGGAAAGAGCATACATTTGCCTCTACAGAAAAAGGCGGACACCATGCTAATAGCATATATTATGGTTTCCGCCATTTTCTATTGAGCAAGTGCTTCTCATGAGAGGCCCAGAGAGCATTGGGAGTTCTGTCATGTCTTGTCAGAACTTGTCATGTCCCGGATGGTTTTCGAACCCACGACCTCTGGAATTTCTGGATTCACAGAGTGTCGCCTTTACCACTGAGCTACCGCGACAGACTGAGCTACAATAAATGCAATCCACAATGTTCATTGAATTCTATGCATGTTATGGAGAGAAACAGTTTGAACAAGACGTAAATATGAAAGGAATCGTGTAGACGTTTCCGTGATTGCTTCATTGTTGTGACGGCTGACAAGTTAGTCAAGTCTAGGATAGCACTCTGAGTGTGCCAATCTGTATTCAGTGCACTGGTAGTCAAGTCTAGGATAGTACCCTGAGAGTGCCAATTTGTATTCAATGAACTGGTAGTCACGTCTAGGATAGTACCCTGAGAGTGCCAATCTGTATTCAATGCACTGGTAGTCAAGTGGTTAACGCGCTAGTCTGGCAATCCAGGTAGCGTAGGGATCCGTTGCTTCGAATCCCACTCAGTGGATGAATTTTTCTTCATTAAATTGAGTCTGTGACCACATGATAATAAGACTCCAAGGGTTAGGTGGTAAAAAATGCTTTGGGAATAAACCTTGTCTGGTTGTTAGCTTCCCAGCTTCCACTAAAGAGTGTTATTATTATTATTCAGAACGACCAAAGAATTGTCAAGTATTCACCTTGGCCTAGCGGTAGCATGCTCGGTAGCATGTTTGGCTTCCTGCCGTAATATTTGGACTCAGTATAAATAAGGATCTCAGTAGCTTGATCGATAAGACGGCGGACTTGTAACCTGGAGGTCGGTGGTTCAAGTCCCGGTTGCACCGTAGATTTAGCAAAGCGAGTTTGAGTAGTTGTGATATCACGAAAGTGATTAACACAACTACATATATGATAACTCAGTATAAATTATCGGTCCCACTCAGGCTGGGTGAGGTGAATTTAGGTACCTGGTTTATGGGTTACCAGTGCAAGGAGGGTAAACCCCCCCCCCCCCTCCTCCCCCCCTCTCGAATGACCTAGATGTTAAAAAGAAATTAGGTAACGTAAAGAAAAAGAGAGCACACAATCAATACATCTCAATCACGAAATTGTACTAATGTTTCCGTAATTTGTTTCTAAGTCGCGAATAGTTGCACCCGCCCTTTCTTCCACCCCTATCAGCTGCCCCCCCCCCCCCTCACAGCAGCCCCTCTATCCCTTGAACTTTCTACCGCCGAAGTTGATAGAAAAGTTGTAAGAAAAGAAAAAAAAACACCCCGTGCAAGCGTAGCGAAAGAGAGCTTTATAGGAACAATTTATGGAAATTATTTCCAACTTTGGAAACTTTGCCGTAATGACTCTTCTGAGGAGTAATGATAGTGTAGGCACTGCAGGCGCGGCCGGTGCTAGGGAGCTGCGGAACTGCAGCACCTCCAGACACAAAATAATAATATCGCCTTATTTATACTGCCCGATTAGGACTATGAAGTCCCATTTTTCCAGCAGTAAGTCCAAGGCTTATTATTATGTCGTGAAAATCCTAAATGGTAGGATAACTTGTCATATTTTTCCGGCTTCGTTTCGAACCCGCGACCTCTGGATTTACAGAGTGCCGCCTTTACCACTGAGCTACTCTATAAAAAACCACTTTAGTCTGGTTCTTGTGGCAGCACCCCAAATAATTTTCTCACCGGCCGCGCCTGATAGGAGGCTTGTAGGTCTGAGGTAGCACTCCGTCGCAGTAGGTATGCAGAAGGTAGAATGCGGTGTGAACTCTGTACCCAGTACGGGTGGTGCACTGGTAGTCAAGTGGTTAACGCGCTAGTCTGGTAATCCAGGTAGCGTAGGGATCCGTTGGTTCGAAACCCACCCAGTGCATGAATTTTTCCTGATTGATTTGAGTTTGTGACCACATAATAATAGGACTCTGAGGGTTGGGTGGTAGAAAATGCTTTGAGCACTAACCTCGCCTGGTGGTTACCTTTCACTAAAGAGTGTTATTATTATTAATTTAATTAAACTGTATCCCCTTAGTGTGGGGTAGTCGCATTAAATATATGTTACCTATTATGTACAATATTATTAATGCAAATAAATTCGAGGTAAAATTCAATTATTTTTTTGCTTCTAATTTAATAATGAATAGACTTTTCAATCTGTCTCACTGTAACTCTTAAAATTAATTGTTTAAACATTTCCTCTTCTGGATAGTTGTTTGAGTTGTTTCTACAAAGTGTCGCATATTCAATAGCTTCAAATTTTCTTTAAAAATATATTATTATCATTATGTTGTTGTAGCCAGCTTGGCTACAGCTGGAGGGGTGAGTGATGGTCTCCAGCCAACTTTATTTCAAAGTTAGCTCGGTATTTCTATGTGCGATCAACCATCATGAGGACTTGGACTTTTCTTTTTAAGCCATTAAACCCTTAGGAAACTGCAAGCTAGCCTGGCTTGTTGTTCTCTGGGCTAGTCTGTTCTCTGTTTATAATCCTCTAGCGAGACACTATTATATTCTATTATCATGTTTATTATTATAGTAGGTAGTAGGTATACAGAAAGTAGAATGCGTGTGACCTCTGTACCCAGTACGGATAGAATATCTAGAATTTTTTGAGCCTACTGGATTAATGGTATCTGTTTTGTATCAATAATCGGTGACTCATTCCTCAGAGGTAGAAGAGACTATTCTAGAACTAGAGTACTTAGAGTCCAGAGATCAATTGGTTCTTCCTACGTTCTAAAAAAAAACAAACAAAAAAACCAAACTGACTATGAATGATTCAGCTAACCTTTACTCCCTGTACTTATACTTTGGATTATGGATCCTTACTTGAAACAAGGAAATTTTATCTAAAAATATGAACAGAAAAATTCTTTTTCCTTATTTTAGAGTTCAATAGAACTATTTACCTATGTTTGAATCCTGGCGGGGTCGGAATTTTTTCGGCTCTGTAGTATCACGAGTGGTTAACTTTAACTTGATCAATATATGCTTCACGGTTTTTGAGATTTTGTGGAGAAAATTAAATAAATTTTAAACTGTCAAAATTGGACTCTGAGTATCTCCGGAACGGCACAAGAGCCGTGTTTTTCTTTTGGATTTTTTTTATAAGTTCGGTTTTTTCCAATTATTTCCATTTTCTTCCAAGTTTAGCTTCCCCACCATTCGTGAAATAAAAATTTGTTTCTGTACTTTTAAGATAAACAATGGAAAATGAAAACAAACCGGGAATATGAAAATACACCTTGGGTCATGACTTTCTTCCAATACGTCCATTATTTGAATCCACTTTGGTTAGAAAGAAAAATACGGCTAAACACAAGCTATAATTTTAACGGCATAATCGAAGTACTATCGATTAGTCAAAATTGAGAATCTCCTTCATAGCTGAGCTCCCGTTAACCTGCCCCGCCCAGTTTAAAATTAAAAAAATCTCGAGCTAGCACAAACGACGCAAGGCCAACTGTTTAAACGACATAAACGATTGGCGTTGTCAAGTGGTGTAACTTTCAACTGGTTCGACTTAACCTCAAACAATTGGCTTTAAAAAAAATCAATTCCAATATGGCTGTGCCAACGGACTTAATTTTTAGTATTGATTTCATTTGGCGCTCACAACTAACATTAATTCCAATTATTATTAAACACTTTATTAGATATAAGAAGACATTATTATGTACAGTAAACTAATTATTATAACAATGAAAAAATGGAAACAATATGTACAATAAGAAGGGAAAAAAAATAGAAAAATATATATAAACATATTCCCTATGGCAATCTCTTTCACCCAACTGCCAATATGGCTGGTCCATTTTAACAGACCCGAAACGAATGGGCACCGTCGATTTTTTTTTCAAATTCAACATAGCTGGGCCAACTTAACAGACCTAATTTTATTAGTATTGAATATTGATACCACTTGGCGCTCACAACTCACAACTCATGACTCAGTTCATTCATGTGGGGTTACTTAACCGGTGTTGAGTGATAACGTTGCTTAGCGGTGTTATCAGTAATCAGTCGATGTGTGCCTCTGAAGCCGTCACCATATCGGTTTTCATTGTTTTCAATCGTGTGTTCGTGTTCCGTGGAAATTCTTGTGAATTATTTATCCAAGATTAATTATTTTCTCATCCATACACATTTTTGTTCAGTGTTTATTTTGTTTTGCTTTACTTTAATATTTCTGTGCAAGTGTGCACTCTTTTTATGTTTTCAACTTGTACTTAAACATTTCTATGCGATATTTTTCTAAATAGTAGTAAATATTCTCGTGAATTATTTATCCAAGATTAATTATTTTCTCATCCAAGCACATTGTTGCTCACTATTTAATCTGTTTTCCACCTATTCTTAAACATTTTTATACGCTATTTTTTCCAAATAGTTCTAATTAATTACGTGAAATTATCTGAGATTAATTATTTTCTTTTCCAATTCTTCGAACGTTTTTGTTTTATAAATAGTTGTAAATATTTCTATTTTTTACTCACTTTTTTCTTTCCTCGTCGTAAATAAAAAGAAAAGTGTTTTTTGTACGTGCTTTATTACCTCCGAGAAATTTCTAATATTAGAAATCGGAAGCATTTTTCCTTGTGTTTTTCTCTTAAGATTGTTATTATTTCTTTTGTATGGATATTCATCAGTGCTTCCTTATTCTGAAAAGGTAACTGGTTTCACATTTCACCCATGACAATTTATTCTCTCATTTTACTTTGGCCTCTCCTTTTACCCATGAAAATTATTCTCTCATTTTACTTTGGCCTCTCATTTTACTTTGGCCTCTCATTTTAATTTGGCCTCTCATTTTTTCCAGGGCCCTTGTTAAAGGGACTAAGTAACTTCTTATTTTTTTCATTTGCATGTGACCCACGGGCACTGGCGGGATTTAATTATTCTCAAGGGATTAGGAAAGTCGTGTCTGTTTTCTTTCAATCTGTCTTATGTGACCGGACCATGAGTTTAATAACCTCTATGTACAATTACAATGTACCTATCGGCCGTATGTCCTATGTATGTATATTAGGTTCTAATATTTGAATACAGTTAATGTTTCTTTTGTCTTACCCGTGTTTTAGGCGCAAGTAAGTATTTCGCATGGATCTTAATTATGAAAATACACAAGATATGTATACAGTAATATGCCATGTATAGTGTACATGTCTAACATGTAGGTATAGGTCTATGTTTGTTATATAGGTGTCGCATGTATCTTAATTATTAAAATACATATGTATACAGCATTGTAGCATGTATAGTTGTATAGTGTACAACTGAACATATCTAGCATGTATAGGTCTGTGTATGTTTTGTCGGTCTTGCGTCTTTGTAAATAGGTATCTCATCTTTTTTTTTGGTAGCGACTCCAAAGCCTGACGAACCATAAAGTATCTCTTAATTATTAAAACACACAAGGTTGGTTTCTCCTTAACCACAAAATCTTCTGTTTGTGAATAGGAAAGTAAACAATACACCGCTTTCTCATTCACAAACACGAGGAAGTAATGCATCCGCCGCGCCGCCGGCAATAGAGTTCTTTTCCAGAAATAAATACCGAAGTTAAGCAACGTCCAACGAGGTAACGACTTCGTGATGCTGGAGGTCTACCTCAACCCAGGCTGGGTGAGGTGTATGTGGGTAGCACGTTTGTGAGTTTCTTATGAATGGAGGTAAAACCCCCGTCGTATTTGACCATACAGTTAAAAAACGACCTTAAACCCTAAAAAAAAAAAAAATAATAATACTATGTAACAGATCTGAGCCTCGTTCCACTCTCCACTCTCATAATCCCCAGATCTTAACTTCAACCACCACTCTGATTGGTTGATTTGAACGAAATAACCAATCAGAGTGTGTTGTGTGACGGTTGAAAGGAAGATTTGGGGTTTATGAGAGTGGTGGAGATTGGTTACTGAAATGAGGCCTGGCAATCTCGATACAAAATTCCAGACAGAATGTTGCGAGACGTTTTGAATTGTTGCAGACAGTGGGAAACCGACTTTAGATGCTACATTTTTCTCTAATTCATGAAGCTGTATTGAGTTCAAAATGCATGTATCATTGTATTTTGTATCCCCCAAAAATACTTATTCGCGGTATTAAAATTTTCCGCCAAGTCTTCGGCCGAATTATTTTTCTGAAATCATCTTTGCGTTCCGCGTTTCCTATGTATTTCCAATATTGTGTATAACTACATAATAATAATAGGTACACCAATCAAAATCAATAATAATATAATAATAATGCTTTTTCTTTGTGTTGTTATGTCACAATTTTAGTGTGGGTAGCGCAGAATCATAGGACTTTACCACTTTAATTTACAATAACTTGTATTATTTTTTTGCCTAAGATTCTGCCACTGGCCGCTGCTTCACATTAAAGCAGCTACTCATTTTTCCTCACAAGGTATGAGTGGACCCCAAAACATCAAAGTACAGAGCAGAAAAAATCCTCCCCCGCTGGGAATCGAACCCAGGTCACCATGTGTGCAATGCCTAGCGCGCTAACTCGCTCTGCCACAGGGACTACTAATCAAAATCAATACAATAAATGGGTGTGCCACTACATGATTTTCCTTATCACTCGAAAATATAGTCAAATTCCGCCACTGGTGACTCAACAACAATAGTTAGCTAAAAATGAATGTCAAATTGGTAATGAGCACTTCAAAATGATTGGATTTGATACGTTACAATTCGTCGTCCGAAGTGGCGTATCTTCAAAATACAAACTTTACAGGACAGGAAAAACTAAAATTGATAGTTTTTTGTTCACTTATCCTTTATGTCCTTGTACTGGAATAATTTTCTATTGATAATCAATGTATCCAAGTTGCTCTTAAAAAAGGTTGGTTAAAATAAAAATTAAAATCGAGATACGTCAGCTCGTTCTTTGAAAGAAATATTCGAAACAATATACGCCGAAATTAAATATACTCATAAAATTGGAACGCTTTGAGATAGAGATACGCCACTTCGTGAGGTGATAAAAAAACCATGATTAGAACTAGATACGCCAAAAATCTCAAATGTCCATTTTTTGAGATACGCCACTTCGTGTTTGGGACGACGAATTGTCACAACCTCCCCTACACGAGACATGGACCTAAATGTATTTTTCCTAACCCAACTTTACACTCAAATCATGGCCCAAGGTGTATTTTTCCTAACCCTACTTGAACTCTAGTTATGACCAAACATGTATTTTTCCTAACCCTACTATGCACTGGAGTCATGGCCCAACGTGTATTTTCCTAACCCTACTTTACACTCAAGTCATGGCCCTAGGTGTATTTTTCCTAACCTTACTATACACCCGAGGCGGGTCATGGACCAACGTGTATTTCCTAACCCTACTTTACACCCAAGGCATGGTCCTAGGGGTTCTAATTTCGCGTACACAAGAGGGAAACACCCCAATTCAATACTATCTTTAGCTTGGGAGGTAATTCAAAATGCACATTTTCTTGATGTAAATAAATTTGCCACATTGAGTTCTTGGTGGGTCCCTCTTACTTTTTTACTGGGCGGAGCGGAGCACTTCCGCGCTCCTTCAAACATTCAAATATGTACCTAAGTCGCATTTATTCTTAAATCTTGCCGAACTTCGTCTTAGCGTTCCAATGCATACGATGTGCCATTTTAAATTGTGTCGACCTTGTTAAAACTATCTCTCTGCGTGCCAAATTTTCTTCTGTCCCAAAGAATTTCGACAGAAGCTCCTCTCAAATGTACTTCCGAGTTTATCGATGGATATCACAGAAATATCGAGTTCGTTTTTGTGTCTTCTTCTTGTTCCATACCCATTCATGATAAAATAACAATAATAACAGAATTATTATTAATAATAACACTCTTTAGTGGAAGGTTACCACCAGGCGAGGTTAATGCTCCAAGTATTTTCTACCACTATAGAAATAGTTAGCATCTGTGTTAGTGGGTAGCATTGACATTACAAGAAGTTGGTTAAAAAAAAGGTGGTTATTGTGCCCTGGAACCAATTTCGCATTACTTCAGGGCACTGTGCCTTTATATCCATTCTATTCTGGAAACGGAAAAAATCAGTCAGAATTTTCCGCTCCGGCCGGGATTCGAATACGCAACCTCCGGATCAGTAACCATTGCTCTTAACCACTGAGTCACGGAGGTCAGCAGAAGTAATGCTAATGCGACATATTCGTATATCAATCTCATAATGCCACCACTGGTCGTTGCCCAATCTACAAATACCCCCATTGTTCTCACGAGGCTAGTGTAGGCTCCAAAATCCAAAGTATAGAGCCGAAAAAAATTGCGACCCCGCCGGAATTTGAACCCGGGTCACCTGGAGTGCAAGCCGAGCATGCTACCACTAGGTCAAGGTGACTATATCGGCTATATCCATTAATAAAGGTCGGCGTTGGCTCGTTGCTAGGCCTCAATTCGAGGTTGAGTTTTTGAGGGCTCGATGTACTATAGTATTTTTCGGAGTAAATACGTTTATATTTTTTTCTTAAATTTTCCGCAGGACGGTTGTCTCCCTCAAAACAATCTCTTATGAACACACACATCTCACATCTCAAGACTTTCTAGTTTTTTCAGCAAAGTGGCTGCACTCGCCTAGCTTTCTACACCATACCTACCTAGTTGTGTAAGAAAAAAAAAAAAAAAAACGTATTTTTCGACCATGAATTAGTTTGGATCAATATGCATTGCGGATGTTCGGAAATTTCACTTCTAAAAATTTAACACTCGGCGCTGTTGCCTTCATTGCCCATGACAAAACACATCACACATGTGCTTCTCTGTTGAAACTCCATCCTTCTAAATCCGGCTGCAACATTACAAAGTAAATATTATCTCAATAAAAAATGATGTGTTATGATTGTGTTATGAATATGTTATGAATAATTGCTCTCACGCAGTGTAAGGAATGCGTGGAGCAATCCTTCTGTATATTCTTAAGTTTCTTCAGAGCCAGGAGTCTGGATATTTGAACGTTTGAATCTATCTATCTATCTTGTATTATTTAAAAGTGTACTTGGGTGTTCGCGGTTCACTCATACCTTGTGAGGAAAAATGAGAAAAACAATTTTTTACGACAATTTTTGAAAGATTTCCTTGCCAACACCTTTTAAGGTCCCCAGAACCTAAATCCCGACATTGGTGTGTTTGTGTGTGTGTTGATATCTTTGTGCAATAGGTACTAAGAACTCTATCATTAAAGACCAACAAACCATCCACATAAGACTGATCATGAATACCTAAGCAAGGCGTCATAGCCACATCAAGTGCTAAACGATATTCTACGTGCTGAATACGAATGCGAAATTTATCACTAATTGGTACCGCTGAGTCACCAGTGGCGGAAATCGATCACTTTTTAGCGGCTTGGGCGCTTCCGGTTAGCGTAAAAAAATCCTAGAGTTCCCTCTTATTATTATTTTTATTTAACTCTTTATTAAAAGGACATTTATGTATAAACAATTAATGATGAAAATTAAAATACAATATTTAGACAAATATAAACAAGAAAAAAAAATTAAACAACATAGATAACATGAATAAACTACATACAGTTGCCCTAACTAAAGCGCGGGGTTATTGCCTATGGCAATCTATCCTACCCAACCCTTACTTATTGATTAAACCCCCCTTTACAAATTAAAATATGTATAGGTATTGCGAATCACAATGAGTCTTCACAGTGAAAACTTAAAAGTAAACAAGACAGTAGTCACCGTGGCTGAGTGTAGTAGCGCACCAGACTTTATATATTTTTTAGCACATACACACTTGCATTACTCAAGATGTGTTTCCCACAAGACTTTGAAAAATACTCTGAAGCATCACCTCAAAGAAATACTATGTTTACTTTGTAAGAATGAGACTAAATAATAATAATACTCTTTAGTGGAAGGTAACCAACAGGCGAGGTTAATGCTCAAAGCATTTTCTACCACCTAACCCTCAGAGTCTTATTATTACGTGGTCACAAACTCAAATTAATGAGGAAAAATTCATGCACTGGGTGGGATTCGAACCAACGGATCCTTACGCTACCTGGATTACCAGACTAGTGCGTTAACCACTTGACTACCAGTGCACTGTGTCTAGAGAGTCCCTTTACTCTCACAGAAGTCTTTATTTTAACTTAACATATCTGTAGGACAACCATTCACTTCAAATGAATGTTTAATGCTTGTACAAAAGCAACCCAATATTTATGTCCTGTTCTCCGATATGTCACAAGTATAACCCAATGCATGAACTTAGCCTCATTTACTCGAGAGTTTGACTACATAATGGGGTCACAAAAACGACTGCGGGAATAAGGGGACTCTCCAGTCCTAATCGGGTGACAGGCAATATAAATAGCTATCTATTATTATATCGTCTGTACGGATGAAGATATTCTATTCATTTCACATGAATATATAAAGGCAGTATAAATAGCTATCTATTTTTTATAATATCGTCTGTACGTATGAAGATATTCTATTCACTTCACATGAATCTCTATATATAAAACAGAAAAAAGGACTACCTACCTACCTACCTACCTACCTATGTTTGTTTGTTTGTTTGTTTGTCCGGAGTTGTTTAGCCAAAACGGTAAGAGATAACGAAAAATGTCTCAGAATTGACCCCCCCAAAACCATTATTGCTTTGTCCAGAAAAATTATAAAAAGTTCAAAAAGGCATTGCTGTCCAGCAGTACGGCCATGCCTTAGTAAATTTGAAATTTAGTCCGTTGCAAAGCACGGGCAAACGGCTAGTATATTATAAATAATACTTGATGTACGAGACAATATTACCTACCGTTTGGGCCATGTCTGTCTCCTGACTTTGGTACAAGACTTGCAAGACTAAGATTTTTTTACAAGCCACACGATGTTGTTACAAGGCACACAATGTTGTTACAAGACTAAGATTTTGTTACAAGGGCACAAGACTTTATTACAAGACACAAGACTTTGTTACAAGACACAAGACTTTGTTACAAGACACAAAATGTTGTTACAAGACACAAGACTTTGTTACAAGGGCAGAAGACGTTGTTACAAGACACAAGATGTTGTTACAAGGCATACGATGTTGTTACAAGGCACACACTGATGTTACAATACTAAGATTTTGTTACAAGGGCACAAGACTTTGTTACAAGATCCAAGAAATTGTTACAATTTCTTTTTGTAGGTACAAGAGTGACTTGTGTTATATCAAATTCAATAATTCTAAGGTGCTCATTACGAATTTACCATTGATTTTTAGCTAACTGTTACCGTACATATGTACAATTGTACATGTACAGAGCAGAAAAAATCATGCTCCTCTGGGGATCGAACCCAGGTCACTCACTATGCGTGCATCACTCGGCCACGTTGCCTACTGTTTATGCTGAAGGTTGGGTGGTATAAAATGTTTGAGCATTAATCTCGCCTGGTGGTTACCTTCCATTAAAGAGTGTTATTATTATTATGCTGTATAGTAATCATATACTACTGTCTGTTGATCAGTAAATCACCTTCAGACTTGTGTTATCGATACTTTTAATACTAGTATTAAAACAATGCCTTACTTGGAAATTCTACGAGGAAATTTCCAACTCCGTAAAACCTAGTTGTTGTAAGATGAGAAAATGGCTTACATCATTACTACAAAGTACATCACTCAACAGCTGTTATCAGATGTCATAGTGAACAATACCTTTATTCACAAGCAACGCCCAGCGAGGTGAAGACTTCGTGATGCTGGTGTTGCGGCCCAACCCAGGCTGGGTGAGGTTAATGTGGGTAGCAGGTTTGCGAGTTTCCTGCGAATGAGGGTCACACCTTCGTCGTGATATGACCATGCAGTTTAAAGTGACTTTAAACTTAAATTTAATAAAAAGGTTGTTACTTTACTAAATCTACGCTGAAACCGATACTTGAACCACCGACCTCCAGGTTACAAGTCCTCCGCCTTATCGATCAAGCTACTGAGGTCGGTTAGCCCTCTTAAATGTATCTTATGGATCTAGTAAGCAGTGCGTTCATTTCAGTTGAAGTTGTACAACTCAAGGGAAATGGAAACATTATCCGTTGCTTTTTCATTAACACGTTCATCGCCGCAATATTTTATTTTACACATTGTTCTGTGCCAACTTTGTTCAGCCAAAATTAACATGTTTTTACAAATTGACAAGTATATCAAGTTGGAGTGTTCCAGGACAATCATAATCCCATAAGAAATACCTTGAAATAAAAGCACTATTTAGTGGGTTTTTTTTTATCTAAACTGAATTATCTTGAGTTAATCAAGCATAATTAAGCAATAATTGATGCGTTATTATTATAGAGAAATTAAAAGTGCACAGAAACTCTTCACGTATTTCAAAACCCCCAGGAGGGTTTACGGTATAGGTCAATAAAATCAATAAAGCCCCATGTGGGTTTTCGGTCTTCTTCTTCTTCTTTTACTCTGTCTTATCCCGCGTAAGAAGGGTCGACGTTGTTCAACCTCATGGTTGAGGTTGGTTGGTTGTGGCACATTTTTTACGTCTGGATTTCCTTCCTAACGCCAACGATTCTATTTGATTTAACTTCCTGAATTAGGACGGGGGTTTTACCCTCCATTCGCTGGGAATCTATTTCGGTACCTATTATGGGTTTACGGCGTTGAGCGTGTTAAGGAGTGGGTTCCAAAGTTCATCAGGGAACTATTTCATACAAAACCCGTAACAGTAGATTCCTCGCTCTGAAAAATTTCACCGTGTACACTTCACCACTTGCACTTCTAAGGTTTCAAAAAAAGACTTCAAACCTGTAACCTCAAGGTATTTAAATGTCCCCACAAAAAACAGTTCGTGTGCAACATACGCCAAGAAATTATGACTTTTTGAAATATTTAGTGACTACCTAAAGTGTCCTGAAGATTCTGCTGATACTTGGCTCTACAGAAAAGCTGGTATCAAAATGAGGGTGTTGCCAGCGTCGATGGCACTTTTAATACACCTGGGTCTCATTCCAGAAAGCACTCTCGCTCTCTAGGGGCCAAATTATGAAACAGGATTTTAATCGTGTGTCTAACTAAAGTTAAGATAACCCAGACACACGCCCCCAAATCCGAGTTTCAACCAATCACAGCGCACTATAGTCCGACTTGAGGGAGAGTTTTGCGTATCTTAACTTTAACTTTGAAGACCTTTGCCCACAGCTGCTTGAAAATGGAGCAGATTTTTTACTTCTAATATTTTGGAAAAAAAATGAAAAAAATTCTTGTGTCATTAAAAAAAACGGTCTTAAATAACCAAATCTCCCTTTTCAAATTTCGTTTAGATACAGCGCTCTTTCTATGAATTTTTTGAACTCAAATTGATGGTTGAAGGGTAGACTTGGGGTTTTGAGAACGAGAGGGTGCTTTCTGGAACGAAGCTCTGTTCTCGTTTTGTCACTGAAGATACGCACCGTCCGACGAGGTTAGGACTTGGATGGGTAGTCAAAGTCGAACCCCTATTTTGAACCCTTACGTGTCCCGGAATGCCAGCATCACGAAGTCTTCACCTAGCTGGACGTTGCTTAACTTCGGTGATCCTACGAGAACTGGTGCATTCAACGCGCCATCGACGCTGGCTTAGGTTAATTTTCACCACACAACTCAGTAGGGTCAAATAAGGAAGAGTTTAAATTACGATCAGTTGAAAGTATTGTAATAGCTCCTCAGTGATCAAGGCGTCTGACTGGTATTCCAGAGGTCTCGGATTCAAAACCCAGCCGGGACATGACAAGTTATCCTCCCATGTGGGAGCTTGACCACATAATAATATGTCTTGGGCTTACTGCTGGAATAATGGGACTCATTAGTCCTAATTGGGCAGTATAAAAAAGACGATATTTTTATTATTATTATTATTATTATTATTATTATTATTCCCGATGTCCCAATCCAGACTGGGTGAGGTTAATTTGAGTAGCTAGTTGCCAAGTTTCCAGCAAATGGAGGGTAAAACCTCTTATCGAATATCCTAGTTGTTAAAGATGCTTTAAGCAAGAAAAAAAAAAAAATGCATCTAATGAAATTCTACCTAATGCATATAAAACTAATTCACCTGTTAAGGTACGAAGTGAGTCAGATTGTCACTCAAGGAACCAACCACCCATGGTAGCTCCAGTTACCTGGTTGTATACATAGTATATACATTTTATATATATAATTTATATATATAGTACTTGTTCTCTTCGAAGCATGAATAATACTTTGACCTCTTGATAGTAAAAGTTAGTTCGCGGTTTCAATTGTGCCATTGTAAGTTTTGAATACCTGTTCTCGCAACACAAGTAGGGCAGTGTGGTTGTATTCGCGAAAATAAGAGAATTCGAGTTAAAGAGTCTCTTATTGAGGATGAGTTAAAGGTTGCCACAGTAGGTAGTTTACGCGCTAGTCTGGTAATCCAGGTAGCGTAGGGATCCGTTGGTTGGAATCCCACCCAGTGCATGAATTTTTCCTCATTAATTTGAGTATGTCACCATGTGACCACATAATAATAAGATTCTGAGGGTTAGGTGGTAGAAAATGCTTTGAGCATAAACCTCGCCTGGTGGTTACCTTCCACTAAAGAGTATTGTTATTATTATTAAAGTTTTGACGCCAGCCTCCGTGGCGTAACATTTGTGACTACTTCCCGTAATCTAGAGATCCTGAGTTCGATTCCCGGTTGAAGCAGACTTTTCACCCAAAAAATCCTGTCCCTTCCGAACACGTGAGGCCTACCCAGTCTGGGTGAGGTTAATGTGGTCCTAATTCCTAATGAGAAAATTAAATCAAACAGAAACGTTGGCGTTAGGAAGGGAATCCAGCCAGTAAAATGTGCCACAACCCAACCATCAACCATGAGGTTGAACAATGTCGACCCCAAATAGGTTTGGGAAAAGGCAAAGTGGAAGAAGAAGAAGATTGTCGGTAGTTTTGAATACCTGTTCTCAGAATACCTGTTCTCGCAGGGCATTTGCTCAGTGGTTAAGAGCATTGGTTGCTGACTGGGAGGTGGCGGTTTCGAATCCCGGGCGGAGCGGAAAATTCTGAACGAGTTTTTCTGTTTCCGGAATGGCATGGATGTAAAGGTAAAGTGACCTGAAGTGATGCGAAAGCGGTTCCGGTGCACAATTACCTTCTTTTTTTTCTCTTTTTTTTTGTAATAAAGAAGGTCGTCATTGTAGGTAGTTTTGAATACCTGTTCTCGAACTACAAGTAGGGCAAGAGGATTCCGATGAGTTAAAGGTCGAGAGACCACAGGTTGAACACTTGTGTAAAAGTAGAAACTCTGAACAACATTTAGATAAAGCAAAGACTTAACTTAGTCTAAAGTCTATGGAATGAGGTCATCAATTTCAAGTTCAAACGGAACACTTCTTTTGCAATGGCAAAAACACAAAACAAGACACGAGATAAACTCAAACCTCATAGAGTTTGTTCTTTTACTTCCGAAAATTTCTAATATTACGAATGAGTATACGTAATATTTCGAATTAGTATTCGTAATATTACGAATTAGTATTCGTAATATTACGAATTAGTTTTGTGTAGTATTATGAAATATTATACGAATTCGTAATATTTCAAAAACGAACACAATACTAATTCGTAACATTAGTAATATTACGAATTAGTATTGTGTTCGTTTTTGAAAATTTTGCTCCGTTTTTTTTTTTTTTTTTTTTTTTTTTCTGGACGTTTCATCACCTCCTGAGCGACTTCGGTTTTGTGTCTTTCCGTCGGTCTGTCTGTTTGTCGATCTGTTAAGTACATTTCTTGTAACGCGCAAATCTCAGAAACTGCTGAACGGATTTCGACAGACATATGTACACATATAGGAGACGTATTGTAGATAATCCCATTTTAAATTAATCAACTTCGTACGAGCGGTTGTTGGTGATAGAGACCATGCGCCTGACCACTAACTTGCTTATATCTTATGAAAGTTATGAACAATACACCCGATTTTGGTGAAATGTTGCTTGTATATGCGTATTAGTGTTTTCCATAGTGCATTTGCAATATTTTTTATTTTTAAAATAAAATATGATTATGATAAAATTTATTTCAGAAAATTCAAAATTTTGGACAAAAATAAGTTCTACTTAAAAACAAACGGTATTCTACCAAACAAAGTTGAAGGACATATCAAAATTGCCAACTGTATACAATGTGAACCAATCACGAGGAAGTATTGTGACCATAAGATTGGCAGTGCATTTTTCTTTTGTGTCTGGAGGTGCTGCAGTTCCGCAGCTCCCTAGCACCGGCCGCGCCTGCAGTGCCTACACTATCATTACTCGTCAGAAGAGTCATTACGGCAAAGTTTCCAAAGTTGGAAATAATTTCCATAAATTGTTCCTATAAAGCTCTCTTTTGCTACGCTGTGCCGAGTGTTCTTTTTCTTACAACTTTTTTTTGTACTAGTGGTTATGTGGACTGTAGACCTCACTCAAATTCTGTTATCGAATATCATATTATTATCAAGTTTCAACAGGACTATTTATTATATTAATAATACTCCTTAGTGGAAGGTAACCACCAAGCGAGGTTGATGCTCACAGCATTTTCTACCACCTAATTTATTTATTCAATACCCCACTCGATGGCATTCCATTGAGACCGGTTGACAGCATTTTTGTCGTTGTATTATTCTCATGATAAACTGCTATGCATAGCACACGGCTTTCCTTACCTATCCTCCAAAAAACCGTTCCGTTTCCGCCACTGCTTTTTCAACCGTTCAAAAGCGGTCGAAATAGTGCACCACCAAATTTTCAAGAGATGAGGAGACTGTGTGTTATGAAATGAATGTTCTGTCAGGAAAAGAGAATTAAGTGTTGGGTGGAAGAGATTGCCATAGGCAATAACCCCGCCCTTTAGTTAGGACATATGTTTTTATATATTTTTCTATTCTCTTACATTTTTATTGTATATATTGTTTCCATTTTTTTCATTGTTAAAATAATTATTTGGACTGTACATATGCATGTCCATTTATATCTAATAAAGTGTTGAATAATAATAATAATTAAAGAAACAATCAGAAATTAGATATCAAAGGGAAAAAAATGAGTTTATGATTATTCTTCGGTTCCACAGAGTCTGTCCGAGTCTCTGCACCAGCAGGAGAAGAACTTGATGGAAGAGCTGCACACGTCGGCCGACACGCTCATCAGAACCTGCCAGCCCGCCGCCGCCGGCCAGATCCAGGCGAGCGTGCAGGAGACCAGCCAGGCCTGGGACGCGAAGACCGTCCAGCTAGAGGACCTGTGCAAGCGCTATCAGCAAGCCGTCGAGCTGTGGACGCGGTACAAGCAGGCGAGCGACGCCATAGCGCGGTGGAGTGACGACGTGCTGCATTCGGTGGCCGACCTGCCGCCCCAGGAAGCGCTGAAGGTGAGCAGTTGCTTTCTTCTTCAAGTATTGGTAAATCTGGTAAATAGAGTCTGGCTGGGGGACTATAAACAGGGAGTAGACCAGTAGTCTGGCTGGGGGACTATAAACAGGGAGTAGACCAGCAATCTGGCTGGGGAACTATAAACAGGGAGTCGACCAGCATTGGCTTGGTTCTGGGGGCCCTTGTCAATTATTAGCCTCATTGTAAAGACAGTGTTAGAAGTGGTGAGTGATTTCTCCACTGTCTGGCTACCATCGTTCACGATAACGCCACCCTATGATATGATTGGTAAATCGCTCAGATACAATTCAGAAAAAAAAGCAATCGGTTTTTTTAAACCTGGTGTACGGGAATATATTTACGGCAATACCCCTATTTACTTTTTACTTCCGAGAAATTTCTAATATTAGAAATCGGAAGTATTGTGTTCGTTTTTGTAAAAAAAAAAAATATTTTTTGCTAAGATATCAATTTTTTCAATATTTCTGGACGTTTCATAACCTCCTGAGCAACTGTGGTTTTGTGTCGGTCTGTTAAAATATTCCTTGTAACGCGCAAATCTCGGAAACTACTCAACGGATTTTGATGAAAATTTGCACACATATAGAAGACGTTCTGTAGATGGTCCCATTTTAAATTAATCAAATTCGTACTTGCGGTTCTAGGTGAAAGAGATTATGCGCCTGACCACTAACTTTTTACTTAAATGCTCATATATCGTAAACGGTACACCCGATTTTGATGAAATTTTGTAAGTATATGCATATTATTGTTTTACATAAGTTATTTATATTTATTTTTTAATTAATTATAATTTAACTCTGATATTGAAAAGAAATCCGAAAATTTGGACAAAAAAGTAAAAAAATTAGTAGGAAAATTAGTTCTACCATATAAAACAAATTTGAAGAAAATCGGTTAAGCGGCTTTGGAGATACAAGTGATTTAGTATAAAATCTCAAACTTAGCACGTGTATACAATGTGGAACAATCCCGAGGAAGTATTTTTTCCATAATTGGCACTGTTTTTAAGGTAGTTGTGCCCCGGAACCGAGTAGTCCTTAACGACCAGTGGTGGCATTACGAGATTTTGGAATAGGATGGTTGGTTGGAGATATGATGCATTAGCATTGGTTCTCGTAATGTCGATGCTACCCACTAAAAATTGTAACATCAAAACACACTAACTCAACAAACCGATTTAGTGAGTATTATGTATTTACAAATTTTAAGACGACTTGAAAAATGGTAGACACTATATTTGTATAAAAATAGTAAAATCTTTTCAGCAACTTGTGGTTGTCGATAATCAATTATTTTTTAGGCAAATAAAATCGCAATAAAGCCCTGTACTTAAGTGCTAATGACGTGCGATAAATAAATATTGTAACTGTGATAGTGTGAGATGTATATGAACACTTCAACAGTCCTCAGGTAATACCTACTTGAGTTACTGGCGCTAGTCTGGTAATCCAGGTATCGTAGGAAACTGTTAGTTAAAAAAAAAAAAAAACACAGATGAGTGTTTCACAGATTTTTTTATTTCATAGCCATGAAACAGGAGTTACTGTAGACGCTTGTGGTTTGTGTTGTAGCCTGCCCATCCCGTAGTATGCCTCCCCTCTTTATACTCAAATGATTTTTTTTTCATTTTTCGAAAAAATACCTACGGTTATTTTAGTTTTAGAATGTCTCCTGGAGTTGATTCTAAAAATAAAACTTGGACACCCTGTATAGTGTGTATAGTTCTAATAGGGCAGTAAAAAAAGTGTTTATTATTTTTATTGTATGTACAATTGTACATGTAGACTGTACACGCATAGATTTCTTCAAATTTTGTCCTGACTCATTGTTTCAGCAATGCAACGCGCGCATTGCGAATGAGAAAGACGAGCTAGAAGCCATCCGCAATCTCGTGGCGAGCATTTCTGAGAACCTGGGCATGGAGAATTCGGGCCTGCTGAAGAAGGACGTGGATGTTCTGGGTCAGAAGTTGGACAACGTGAAGAATACGCTGACTCAACTCAAGTCTCTGGCGGAGGATGCAGGCCAGAGGGGAGAGGGAGAGGATGTGCTGCATGGTATCAAGGAGGTGAGTTGTGTGGCTTTCTGTGCTAAGTCAGCACTTGTGAAGAACATGCTGACTCAACTGAAGTCTTTGGCGGAGGATGCAGGCCAGAGGGGGGAGGGAGAGGATGTGCTGGCCAGAGAGTAGAATCAGCAATTGTGAAGAGTATGCTGACTCAACATGAAGTTTTGTATGCAGGATATAGGGGAGAAAATGTGCTGCATGGTATCAATAAGGTGAGTTGTGTGGCTTTCTGTGCTAAGTCAGCACTTGTGAAGAACATGCTGACTCAACTGAGGTCTCTGGTGGAGGATGCAAATATAACATTACATTACATAAAGACATGAAATAAGTAAGATCTATAATAAAAAGAAAAGAAAAAAAAAAAAAAAAATTTAAGCTTTCCTTTAGAGTTTCTTAGGTCATCCATTTTTTCGCAATGTCAAAACCAAATATACCAGATAAAAAATACATATTTTAATTTTAATTTTCATAAATGAACGGGGTAAACCCATGTTTATTTGATATAAATATAGTTAAGATACATAAATATATAATAAAGATAAATAGAAAAAGACAATAAAATTGTTTGATCTTATAAATATAGTTAAATCTTATGATTATAACAAAATATTAAGTTTCCAATATCTTTCTTAATTTATCTTTTATTTCATTGATCGAACAAGAGAAGGGATGTATACAGGGTGGACCAAAAAAACGTTTACACCCGTTAATGGTAGATTACTGACGACATTTCTAGGACGGATCTGCAATCCGTTTTTTCGGATTCGCCTTTATAACTGCACAAAGTGATTTTTTGCAACTTTCTGAAAAAGTCCGACTTTGGCTTATTCTTCAGGTCAGAACTTTTTTCCTGTTTAAGATGAGTTGATTCTGAACATTTCTGCAGAAAGCCAACAAAATTTCAATGTTTCTAGCTACACTACTTTGTTTTTTACGGTTTGGTTTGGCATCTTTTTTGACACCTGAATAGAAAAAAAATTCTCATGTAAATTTTTTACACTTTGAAACACTCAAGATTTGCCCGAGCAAATTTTGGCACAGACACGGGCAAGTTTGATAAAAGTTGGCGGCCAACCCAAGGATGCTAAAAAATAATTTTACGATTTTTTATCACGTGATCTTCTGGGTAAACAAACCAGGTAAGTCTCAACAAATGATGTTCAAAATCTTAAAAGTGTTGACCGTGTAGGGTCGTCTTGTACTCAAAGAGTAATTAGCTATTTATGTCTGATAATTATTTTCCTTGGAATTAATTAAAGGCCAGTCAAATGAATGATTGTTTGTTTCTCGATGATAGTTTTCAAGCATATTTTTCTGCATTCTATGAAATATTATCTTTAATCTTCTTGAGTTTTTTTAGTACAAGTTACATAATTATTATTATTCGGATGCTGAAATGGCAGATATGCATTTAGCATATGGAGTTGCCAACAGGAAAATTTGGGATCACGTGAAAAACATAGTTTACGAAATCTGGTAGCAAGAATCCTGCTGGCATTCGATGACCTGACAGAAAAACCTGGAATCTTCCGCAACATTCGACGGAACATGATGAAGAGGTTTAACCTTTGCATCCAGGAAGGTGGACGCCACTTCCAACAGTTCCTCAAAGGGAATTGAGAAGGGAGAGAGAGAGAGAGAGAGAGAGAGAGAGAGAGAGAGAGAGAGAGAAAGGCAAGAAGGTAGAGGGACAGTTCTGAGTTAGAACTAAGGTACTAAAGTCACCATTGGTTTCAAATCCATTGTGTGAGGAGAATCCATAGTGTGTACTATGGCTAAATAAAAAATGGCAACAGTCTTTTTTATTTTGTAGTCATGAATTTTTTGCTGACTCTGGCGTTCGGACCGGGTGGACTAGCTTACCACTGAGCTAATCGTGCGCGTCTAATCGTATCTCATTGAACATACTAACACAAAATATTTTTAAAATACCTTTTTGTTTATATCAAAATAGTATAAAACATAATAAAGACTGCAAAAGTTTATTAATTTTACAAAATATTATCTTGTTTTTTTCAAGACTTCTATTAAGAGTTGGCAATCGGTAAATATTTGTTATTTAATTAGTATTGTTTATGATAGAAGAACCTACCTACATGTACATATTATTTACCTGGATTTATTTCATAAACTCTATTTTCGTTTGGAAAGCTAGTTTTTTTTTCTCTCGTAGGGAAGCATAAGAAAAACCATCCTCTCAGGGGATTACATGAATAATAATTATACCAATAGTATCTGATATAACTCAATTTACAGATGGTATTACCCCCAAAAAAACCATAAGTTGTTGGTGTTACAACAGGTCAGATACAGGTATGAATAAAATATTCCATCAGATTTTTTTGATAATTAAAATAATATTGACCGTCGAGAATTGAACCGCGGTCATACGACTAACACTCTCAGCACTGTCACATCTAGCTAACACCACTGACTATCTGAGAAGCACGAAATTTATCATTTGAATTTTCCTAAACTGGCTGATGAAGGCATGTGAGACCGCGGTATTCAAAAAAAGCAATGTCAACAATTTTTGTAAACAATACAAGACGCCCTTACACAGTCTACAGCTAGAAAACTCTTAGGATTTTTGAAGAATTTTTGGCAAACATCTAATAATTCTTCCCAGAAGATCACGTGATAAAAAATCGTAAAATTATTTTTTAGCATCCTCGGGGCGGCCGCCAACTTTTATCAAACTTGCCCATGTCTGTGCCAAAATTTGTTCGGACAAATGTCGAGTGTTTTATTTAGTAAAAAAGATTTTTCGGGTGTTTTTTTTCTGTTCAGGTGTAAAAAAATATGACAAACCAAATCGTAAAAAACAAAGTAGTGTAGCTAGAAACATCGAAATTTTGTTGGCTTTCTGCAAAATTGTTCAGAATTGACTCATGTTAAACAGGAAAAAAGTACTGACCTGAAGAATAAGCCAAAGTCGGACTTTTTCGGAAAGTTTAAAAAATCACTTTGTGCAGTTACGAAGGCGAATCCGAAAAAACGGATTGCAGATCCGGCCTGGAAATGTCGTCAGTAATCTACCATTAACGGGTGTAAACGTTTTTTTTGGTCCACCCTGTAGATGAATCAGAATTAGAAGCTTGATTAAATAATCTTATCATTCTATTAAGTGGTTTGTGGAAGGTATAGTTCAGTATCAATAGACTGCTGGAATAAAGGGACTTTTTAGTCTCACCTCGGCAGTATAAACAAGACAATTTCTATTCTATTCTATTCTATTCTATCTAATATATCTTTGTTAACAGGAAATCTCCAAGATCGAAGCTCTGCCGAGTCACTCCGAGCGACTCTCGTGCCTGCGTCAGCAGTTGCTCGAGGCAGGCAGTCAGGAGAGCAGCTACGTGGCCGGGTGGGAGCGACTCTTCCGCGACATCAGCGCTCGCTACGCCGACATCTCCCGCCATCTGATGGAGGAGCAGGACAGGCGGGTGGTGGGGGCGCTGTGGGCGGAGTACCTCGCCCAGGTGCGGGAGTTCCTGGGCGGGGCCGTGCCGCAGTTGTACGAGGAGGCGGTGCAGAACAACAACACGTGTCAGGTGCATAGATTTAAAATAATAGATAAACATCTCCCTATGTTCCCTGTGTAGTCACAGCTGAAGCCAAGGCTCACAGCGTTGCCGTGAGCCCGTAAGGGCAAAAAAACAGAATTCCCTATGCTCGCAATGTAATTTTAGCGATTTCCGTCTTTGATTACTGATCAAACCATACAATTTCATGAAAACTTCTCGAAACAAATTCGGTTGTTTGGTCTTTTTTACGCCTTTTACAGTATTTTTTTTGTCGTTTAATATTTTCATTGTCGAAATATTGCCAAATGTTTAAGCCTCTCTTTTTCGATATTTTTTCGCGGGAAAATTTAAATAATAGCAATTGAAACTAATTTTTACGTTTTACTTTATCACTATCAGCTATCGTTATCAGTCCACGATATTTTTACGAAGGATTTACTTTATTATTATACTACCTGAGACCTTTACAATGGAGAAAGACGTTCATACCACTCCAGAGGGTGCTTAAAATCCTCTAACAAGATAGCCTCTGGATATTATTATGCTTATAAATCGTTTTATGACTATTTGATACCCCAAACTATGATTAAAATACTTTCAAAGGTAAATTAAGTTAAATTTATTGTGTTTCCTTGGGAATAATCAAAAATACTAGAATGTTAAGACTACTTACTCGTGGAAGTGTATTTCAGAATTCTTATTATATCGGTTGGTACAGCCATACGCGCAGCAAAAGTTTACCATCTTGAAGATTAGAAAGTGGAGATTTCAAAAAATAAACTCGCGTAAAATTATAGAGAGAAAAGAAAATTAATAAATTCGGAAACTACAAAAGGGTCGGGTTTCTCCATAAGAACCAATGTAAAATTTCCAATGTTTTGTCCTTATAGCGCCCATAATGCTCACCAGAGTGCTCTCAATCTCTCTCTCAAAATTGACTTCACTTTTGTGTCAACTGTGCGATATCTATTATTCTAAATCTATGGTCAGGTGCACGAGACTCTGCTGAGGCGGCACCAGGCGGAGGTGGAGGCGGTGGGGGCCTGCAGGGAGGTGGAGGCGGGGGCGTACAGGGAGGTGGCGCACCTGAGTGACGAGTTCCTGGAGACGCTGGACCTTCTGGTCAACAGACATGTGGAGGTGGGTGCATTGTATGCTTGTGATTTCATTGTGTTCTTATGTCACAAATATAAGAATAAGAATATCCTTATTTATATTATTATTAGTGTGAAACTCTTTATTAATACATATACAGGGTGTCCCGTATACAGATGAGCGAAACTTGCTGTGGGGCATTTTGCTTCGTTAAAGAGTTATGGCCAAATCCCTGTTTTTCCCACAGGTCTAGAGGTCACTTGGATCGATGCACGTTTTCAAAGAAATGATAGCCAGTAAGTAATTTTTTACTTCATGTATGCATAATCATGCATATTTCCCTTCAAATGCAGTTGGTTGCATGAAAAAATATTGAAAGACCAGAGAGATATTTAATCATAAGTTCAATACTTTTCTAAAATTTGATTTTTCCCTTTTTTCCCTTTCGTGAATTTTAAGTACTTCTACAATTGCAATTCTGCGTATCACTAGTTAAAAAAATACCCTATTATGTTTAGTTTTAGAAAAAAGAAAGCTCATTTATATCACTTTAAAGATCATGGAACGCAAGACACAAAATTAAAATTCAAAGTTGGCTGAATTTTAACAGAATTGGCGCGTAATTTGAGGTATAAATACACTACTCTGGGATGTTTCACAGAAGGAAATTGATCATTCACAGTGGTCGGTCGGTGTGAACTTTTATGTGAATGGGGTTTCGGGGTCACAGGGTTATCGTGAGGAAAAATGAGAGAGGCTGCAACGAAAGCAGCAACCAGAGGTGTACTTATGGACAAAGAATACACATGCGCTAACAATAAAAATTGTAATTCTATTTTTAGAATTAAAATTAAAAATATCATTTTTGTGTTTATCACAATCATGATATCAAAAACATAACAAAAAAGTGCCGAAAATTAACCTTGGGTAAAACTCGAACATCCAACCTTCAGGTTACTATTATTATTATTAATACTTTATTGATAAACTACAAACATGACACATTCTGCAACACAGGACATGAAATGAAAAGAACCCAACAGAATATACGTAGCGAACTCTTCCACCGAACAAATTGATCGTCTTGTTATTTTAATTATTAGATTTGATTGATATAGTTGGTAGAACTATTTGTACTCAGAAAATTTTCATTTATAACTTGCAGTTTGCACAAAAACGGTCATACAGACCGCTTCAGGCATCGAGTGTTCTTCAAAATGCAATAGTGCCCAGATTTAAAATTTGAAAGATGTGTTTCTCTCCTTCTGGTGTCGTTTAATAGGTCGTATCTCATCCGTTCCTTCACGCGTCTGGAAGAACTTGGAATTTATTGAAAAAAAATAGCAGAGGGTATTTTTTTAACTAGTGATACGCAGAATTGCAATTGTAGAAGTACTTTAAATTCACGAAAGGGAAAAAAGGGAAAATTCAAATTTTAGAAAAGTATTGAACTTATGATTAAATATCTCTCTGGTCTTTCATTATTTTTTCATGCAACCAACTGCATTTGAAGGGAAATATGCATGACTATCCATACATGAAGTCAAAACTTAACTACTGGCTATCATTCCTTTAAAAACGTGCATCGATCCAAGTGACCGCTAGACCTATGGGAAAAACAGGGATTTGGCCATAACTCTTTAACGAAGCAAAATGACCCACTGCAAGTTTCGCCTATATGGTAGTCCACGGTGGGCTGAACCTACCCTCAAAATATTTGCATCTGTATACGGGACACCCTGTATACAAACAAATAATGGTAAAATTAAAATACAAAATTGACAAAATTAACATAAACAGGAAAAAAATAAACAAAATATATACATATGTCCTAACTAAAGGGCGCGGTTATTGCCTATGGCAATCTCTTCCACGCAACCCTTTATACTGCCCGATTAGGACTAATAAGTCCCAATATTCCAGCAGTAAGCCCTAGACGTATTATTGTATGGTCAAAATTCTAAAATGGGAAGATAATCTGTCATGTCCCGGCTGGGTTTCGAACCCGCGACCTCTGGATTACCAGTCCGACGCCTTGACCACTGAGCTACCGGGACAGACTACAGTGGGTACCTCAGCATGACATTCCTTCCTTCTCGTGATGCCATTTTTTTAGAAGCGTACCTATAGAACTACACCACAAGATATCATCGGTGAACATCACATTGTTTAAAAAAGTGAAATCAACATAACCAATGTTCATTATCTCTAGATAAAAGGATGACATGATGAAACAATTAAACAATTATTTTTCCATACCTTTACATTTATATCCTAGGGACATACCTTCGACTGTTATTATACTTTAAATTAGTTTAGCTTAAAGAAATATTAAATTTGTTAACACATTTCACTATGTTAAACACAACAAAACATTGATTGATCCTATTCAATGACTTTCTCATCTATGTTTTTACTTCCGATAAATTTCTAATATTAGAAATCGGAAGTATTGTGGTCGTTTTTGTAAAAAAAAAAACAAAGCAACTTTGGTTTTGTGTCTGTCTGTCTGTTAAGTACATTCCTTTTAACGCGAAAATCTCTGAAACTCCTGAACAGATTTCGAAGAAATTTTGTTCACATTATAGGAGACGTATTTTAGATGGTCCCACAGGTCCCATTTTAAATTCATCAATATCGCACAAGCGGTTCTTCGTGATAGAAACCATGCTCCTGACCACTGACTTTTTACTTATACGCTTTTACCTCGTGAACGGTTTATCTCGTTTTGAAGAAATTTTGTATCTTTATGCGTTTTAGTGTTTTACATAGTGTATTTGTATTTTTTACATAGTGTATTTGTATAAAATATGATTTAGCTGTGATATTTCAACAAATAGAATTTTTTTGAACAAAAAATTGCAAAAATAAGGTCTACGACTTGCCATGCGTTATTCTACCATTCAAATTTAAAGAAAATTAGCTAAGCGGTTTTGGAGATACAAGTGATTTAGTACCTATAAAATCTCAAAATTGCCACGTGTATACAATGTGAATCAATCACGAGGAAGTATTGTGTCCCACAGTGTATTTTGGAGTGCACTAGATTGTGGACGCAGCACATAGGAATCTCTTAGATAAGACCCCCAGAAGTAATGTAATGTTATTGACGTTATTATTATTGTTATTATTGGTGTTGTTGTTCTGGTCCCCCCAGGTTAAAAACCGCATCAAGCAATGGGACATCTTCAGGAGCCACAGTCTCTCTTAGATTCCTAGAAATAATGTAATGCAATGTTCTTTGCGTTCCTGTAACCGACCTCAGTAGCTTGATCGATAAGGCGGCGGACTTGTAATCTGGAGATCGATGGTTCAAGTCCTGGTTCAGCGTAGATTCAGAAAAGCTAGTTTGAGTAGTTATGATATCACGAAAGTGATTATCACAAATATGTTAACTAACTTCTTGACGTTCCTATTCCCGTATGTCCCGGTAGCTCAGTAGTAAAGGCGGCGGTCTGGTAATCCAGAGGTCGCGGGTTCGAAACTCAGCCGGGACATGACATGTTATCCTCCCATTTGGGATATTTACCACATAATAATACGTCTTGGGCTTACTGCTGGAATAATGGGACTTTAGTAGTCTTAGTCGGGCAGCATAAATAAGGCGATACTATTATTATATTAGTTTGAGTAGTTATGATATCACAAAAGTTACTAACACAAATATGATAATTAACTTGTTGTTGTTGTAGCCAGCTTGGCTACAGCTGGAGGGTTGAGTGATGGTCTCCAGCCAACTTTATTTCAAAGTTGGCTCGTCCTGAACCACATATTTCTATGTGCGATCAACCATCTTGAGTACTTGGACTTTTCTGTACAAGCCATCAGTGGCGGCTCGTCGGGTGAAGACACTGAAGACATTTTCACCTAATTTTGAACAGTGAAAACACTACTCATAATCCCTTGAAAATGGCACAATTGATCCAACTCAAAGAAAGAAAGAAAAAAAAAAAGAGTAAGCTTTGTGTAAAATAGATCAATGCTGCTTAACATTTCATGTTACTTTCCAAGGAGAACACCAAATGTGAAGACAATTCGAAATTGTCTTCAGTTGTCCTTGAATCAACCAATCAGAGTTGAGTATTTCCAAGTAGGTATCATGAAATATTAGGCAAGAACTATATCTATGTAATATGCTACTGAGGACAGTCTTCAGTTGTATTCAGTTTACATTATCTACACGACCTCATACGAAATGTCACGAAGCCACATACCATGTGCGATGTCATGTGTATTTGATATTAACATTGTTGCCAGTAGCATTATGCCAGACCTAGGAAACCAGTCAATGATTTAGCATCCCATATCTAGCACAATCTTGTAATATTAAAAAAAAAAAAAAAAAATAATAATAATAACGTAGGTGTTAGGAAAGCAGGATTTTGTGTCAGGAATTTTGGATATTATTTCTCATTTTTTGGGTTCTAGTTTTGTACATAGTTCCTAAACGATAGCCGATACCAATAAATTTTAACTATTTATGTATCTTGTCAACTATAGTCTTAAAAAGGACATCTCGATTGAAGTCAAATCTCGGAAATAATTATTTAATGTATGTACCGAAATTGAGCCAAATAATATAATCTGGTATCTAGTTGTTCCAAGAAGTTTCTAAATAGGGACAATGGTGGTCCTGTTTAAGATCCTGACTATGGAACCACTTTAAAAAAAAATCATGAAATTAGACGTGTTGAAATGAAATTCTCAAGAGAAAATTCTGTTCAGGCGGTGTAGTATTATTTTTTAAAATAAATGAATACGTCTCACATGATTTGAGGGATTTCTTTAAAATTAAAATATAGCTCTTGAAGTTTGTAGAAATTTAGCTATGAAATTAACTTGGCAACATTGTATCTCTTATCTTTAGAATGTAAACAAAACGCACTTTTTAAATTTTATTAGATTATTTTCAAATCTCTTCAACGGTAATCAAGTGACTTTTAATTGGTGTAACTAGTTAATAAAGTTATTTCCCATTATTTGATACAGGACAGAAACATTATTCCTACCTGATCTGACCTGTGCTTTTCATAATAAGTTGAATATGAAGTAGCTATGTACTTTTTTCAGTGTCAGAAATAACATTATAATCATGCAGGTTGCAGGTAGCTAAGCACACAGCTTCCAGTGAAGTACTTAAAATTATAAGGCAATATCTGTGTTTTTCATAAATAGTCATTTAGACATCAATGGTAACCCAAATTTAAGCTGATTTTATATTTGTAGTAAGTATGTTTTCTTAGATTTATTTTGTAATCTGGTGGTGGATTTTCTTCCACTTTCGGATTGTAATTTTTAGTCTTCAACTAACTTTCTTTCCTTCCCAGTTCTAACCCCTCTTTAAAATGTTGTACCTACCTATCTACTGAGGTATAATCCTAATATTTTTATTTTAATTCCTTTTTAGTCTTTTTACCAACTTTTAGTTAATATTTTTTATTAAGATGAATAAATATTTTTTATTAAGATGAATAATTAATAACAATATTTCAAAGAAACAATGAGATTCCCACAAAATCATGGGGTTCAAACATTAAAAGTATGTAACCCCATTCAGATTAAGAAGTAATGAGGATAAGAAAGATATTATGATTACTGGATGTCCAATTTCTCCAATTACTATAACCACCACTAAAAAAGTAAAGCAAATGCCTGCCCCACAGCCATACAGTTCAAGCCTGAATGGCTTATGAAAATTGAATGGCTGTGTACCAGCTCAAGTGTTGACAAATTGTTCTGCTGGCCTTGTTTATTTATTAAGTACCAAGTGTTCTCCAAAAAAAGTACCTATAAAAACTTATATGATGCAAAACTGGTATAGAGAAAATCATGCTCTGCAGGGAAACAGCCATCACTTACAATGGGCTGTGTTTATGAACTAAGATCAGATAAATTAATAATTTTATTTTTTCAATACTTCTGGGTATAATTTGTCTTCACCTAGTCTTGAAGTCAGGAGCCGCCACTGCAAGCCATTAAACCTTAGGAAACTGCAAGCTAGCCTGGTAAGGGTTGGCTAGTCTGTTCTCTGTTTATAGTCCTCTAGCGAGACACTGGTCTTCTCCCTGTTTAACGTCCCCCAGCCAGACCAGGTCTTCATTTTCATGGAATGATCTTGTTTCCTTTGTTGAGTTCATTTTATGTTGGGGCGGGATGTTATTGATGTTAGTGGAAGTAATTGAGAGTTATTTTTGACCATACCTCGAAATCTATCTCTTTCTTGTATGACCTCATGTGGAATTTGCGACTCTTGACGTTCTTATTGTTGCTTTCTCCCCCAGGTAAAGAACCGCATCAAGCAATGGGACGCCTACAGGGCTCACCGCATGAAGTTCCTCCTGCTGCTACGGGACGTGGACCTAGATCTGAACAAGCTGACCACCCAGCCCACGCTCATGGGCACCCTGTCGCCCAGCATCGTGGCCCTGCAGGCCCTGTGCGGCCCCGTAGCCGCGGCCCAGGAGACCCTCAACACAATGGCCGCGTTCAGAACCTCCCTACCCGTGGCCGAGGAGTGCTCCGTACTCACGCAGAGGCTAGACAACATGTCGGCCAGTCTGCAGACGTGGCTGAATCTGCTGATCCGACTGTCGAAACAGGTGAACGAATTCGGAATCTCATCTTCAACCAATCAGAGTTAACATCGATAGTAATAATAATAACACTCTTTAATGGAAGGTAACTCGCCCGATGGTTTAAGTTTAAAGCATTTTCTACCACCTAACCCTCAGAGTCTTATTATTATGTCGTCAAAAACTCAAATAGAGGAAAATTTTATACACTGGGTGGGATTCGAACCAACGAATCCCTACACCTCCTGGATTTACAATCAAATGCTTTCATAATTTTTTTAAACAATAATTTAAAAAAAAAAAATTAAATATAACTTTAAAAATTTATATTTTTTCTTTATTTTAAGTAATTTTATAAATTATAAAAAAAATAGTGAGTTTTATGTGTCACTTTTCTTATTATTAATAATGTCGATTGCAATTTACAGGTACAATTATGTAATAGTAAACAAAGCCTAATCAAGGGTGGTGATAATGCCTTTGGTATTCTTTTTCGCACCACACTTTTGCCCTATAGTGTTGTTTAGTTTGTATTGTTTAGTTATTTATTTACTTATTTATCTATATATTTATCTATTTATTTACAGGTGAAACTGTACCAGGAGAAGTTTGGGCAGCTACAGCGCAAGTATGATGAGCTGGACGGGAAACTACATGGAGTGGACGAGGAGAGGAAGTCTTACGCTAGGACAGTGAAAGAGATTCAGCAGCTGAAGGTGAGTGGTCAATCCAGAGTTCGCGGGTTCGACACCGAGCCAAGACATTGACTTGTGTTTACAATATTAAAAGTTATCATACTAAATTTGTGTTAATCACATGATGAGTGTTTCACAGCCTTTTTTATTTCGTAGCCATGAAACAGGTGCTACTGTAGACGCTTGTTGTCTGTGTTGTAGCCTACCCATCCCGTAGAATGCCTCCCCTCTGATGGACGAGAAGTGACACAATACTTCGCATTTAGGTGCTGGGTCAACACGAGCGCACCCGAAGGTATTCTTTACAAACAACTGTAACCAAATTAAGAATACAAATTTTTGTCGGCACGGGGGATCGAACCTGGGATCTTCCGCATGGCAAGCGAGTGCTTAACCACTGAGTTGATTCGTGGGTCTGAAACCGAGCCAGGACATTGACTTGTGTTTACAATATTAAAATCAGACCTCTCTTTAAATAAATATTCATTAAAAAAAAAAAAAAAAATTATCATATTAAATTTGTGCCAATCACTTTCGTGATGTATTTACTATTTACTTCAATATTTTTTGTTAATAGCCAAGATTTGTTTTTACGTTTGAATAACTTGCCTGTGCATTGGTGGTTCTAAAGAAATCATACATAATTATCTTCCTCTACTAGAAGATTATTGCAGAGATTTCTTAGATGAACTAGAATTATCTATATTTTGTCTTTATTATTTACCTTTTTTTATTGTTTATATTGTTCTCAATTTTGTATTTTAATTTATCATTCCATGTTTGCATATATTTTTTATTAATACAAAAAAATCAAGCCATCTTAAAAGCCAAATAAAAATGGCTTAGGATGGGTCCTCTGTATACAAAAAAAATATGAAAAATAAAACAAATGATTTATTATTAATAATAAGAATTAAAAAAAATAATTAATCATTCTTAGCAGCTTTTACCATTAGCTTAGGAAAAGAACCTTTGTAAAAATTCAATATTATGTTTAAAATGTTAATAAAAAAAAAATCAATCATCCCAATGGTTTATGAAATCCTATTTTACCTTAGTATGTTTTTTTTTTGTTGTTGTTATTTTCAGACTATTTTATTATCTTTTTTTTATTTTTTTTTACTTAATTATTTCTATTTTTTCTTGTATTATATATTATAATAATTATCTTTAAAATAATAAAGAAAATGGCTGTATGGTTTGTTTTTGCCCAATGCCAAAAAAAAAAAAAAAAAAAAAAAAAAAAAATCCCAATGGTTTCCACCTTGTTTCCAGACGTACGAGAAAGATCTGGAGTCCACCGCCCAGGACTTCGAGTCCCTGCAGATCCTGAAAACAGAACTGAACGAGCACCTGAGCATCGCCGACATGAAGTCCCTGAACCACGCCGTGTGGAACATGAAGAAGAAACACGACCATCTCGCGGAGCACCTGTCGCATCGCATGTTCGTCTGTCACGAGACCTGCTCGCTGCATCAGATGTTCGCCGAGCGCTACGAGAGCTTCGTCCAATGGGAGACCTACCTGAGCGAGGTGTTCGAGAGGTTTAGTAAGACTTACATGGAGCCCAAGCAGCTGCTGTACAAGCTGGAGTTTGAGCTGCTCAACGAGACCAACTTGAAGAGAAGCGAATACGATTGGCTGCTCAAAAACGGTGAGTCTGTCGTTCCAACATTTTTTTACTTCCGAGAAATTTCTAATATTAGAAATCGGAAGAGGGCAAGGACTCTGAATGTTACAGACCTCTATTTAAATACATATTCATTAAAAAAAAAAAAAAAAATCGGAAGTTTTTTTTGTTTTTGTAAAAAAATAAATATTTTTTCGCTCCGATTTTTTATTTATTTTTTATTTGGGCCTAACGTCGCTTTCAACTGCATTATCATATCACGACAAGAGTCTATCATTACTTATACGCTTATATCTCGTGAACGGTACACCCGATTTTGAAGATATAATTATAACTGCACTTATGAAATTAATCAACTTGTGTCTCGCTGAGGGTACATTCCCTGATTGTCTTAAAATCGGTCTCATTCATCCGATTTATAAAAGAGGTGATATAAATGACCCCTCAAATTATAGGCCTATTTCTATCCTACCAGTCATCAGCAAAATATTTGAAAAATTTCTGTCCGACCAAATTTGTTCTTACTTTAACTATTTCAAACTCTTCTCTCCTAATCAGTTTGGTTTCAGAAAATCTCTTTCAACAACTGATGCCATTGACTTTTTAATAAATTTATATCGCAAACATACGATGAAAAGTTATATTTACATGCAACCCTATGCGATCTTTCACGTGCTTTTGAATGTTTAAACCATTCGATCTTATTAGAAAAGCTCAAGGCATTATAAATTTAATAATCTCAGTATTAATCTAATGGCATCTTATTTGGAGAGAAGGTGTCAACAAGTTCAGTTAGGGAACACTGTCTCAAACATAAAAATAGTATCCACGGGCGTGCCGACCGGTTCCATCTTGGGCCCCTCCTCTTCTTGTTGTACATCAATGATCTTCCTGTTAACCTGCCCCAGTCGGCTAATGAAATGATTTTTGCTGATGACTCCACCCTTTTCGTACAAAGTACAAATGAGAACTCATTACTGGCCAAAAGTAGGGAAACTCTACAGCGGGCACAGGACTGGTTTAATAGTAATAGGTTACATTTAAATCGCACAAAGACACAGGAAATTGTTTTTAGTTTACGTCGAATAAACTTCCCTTTAAACCCTCCTAGTGTAAAACTTTTAGGATTTTTTATTGATCCCCAGCTAAAGTGGCATGCCCACATTGATCATGTCGCGGGCAAGTTAAATAGTCGATTGTTTTTACTTCACCAATTAAAAAATCAAGTTTCTCCCACTGTATTGAAAAATGCATATTATGGTTTATTTCATTCCTTACTATCATACGGATTGCTTCTCTGGGCTCTGGGGCCATACCACTTACAGCCAAAAATTATTCATTCTACAGAAAAAAGCAATCCGTATTCTGGGTAGACTGCCATATAATGAACATGCCAAACCAACTTTTATAAGAATGGAAATTTTAACACTCCCATGCATGTTCATTATTCAGTGTCTAACCCATTTAAAGAAGCATAGGGACCAATATACTTCATTTGAACATGTCCACTCTCATAATACGAGGCATAGAAATAATTTAGTCATTAATATTCATCGTGTTAATGCAGCTCGAAATGGTCCCAATTATCATGCTATTATATTGTTCAACAAATTGCCCCCACATATCAGGGACTTGCCACTAAAGTTATTTAAAACATGTATCACTAATTTTCTTAAAAAGCAGGCTTTTATTCCTTAGAAGAATTTTTGAGTTGCAGCTTGAGTGATATGGTCTAACTCACAATTTACTTAGTTTGTTACTTCTTAAATTCTATTATGTCTTTTTCTTCCTCTACCCCATTTCTGTATCTGTATTTGACTTGTGTAAACAAATTTGTAAATTTGATGTACACCAATAAATAAACCTTAAACCTTATGATGAAATTTTGTATGTATATGCGTATAAATATTTTACATAGGCCATTTTTTTTTTTTGATAATAATAAGAACACTCTTTAGAGGAAGGTAACCACCAGGCCAGGTTAATGCTCAAAGCATTTTCAACCTCCTTACCCTCAGAGTCTTATTATTATGTGGTCACAAACTCAACTAAATGAGGAGAAACTCATGCACTGGGTGGGACTCGAACCAACAGATCTCTACGCTACCAAGGATGTGTGTTTCACAGACTTTTTACTTTCTATTACCTATAAGCTATAGAAAGTATTGTCTTCGGTCCGTTTTTTATGTCGTAGCTTTACAATTAAAAATATAGGGTGACGTCATCGTGAACGATGGTAGCCAGACAGTGGAGGAATGACTCTTCTACCACTGTCTTTACAAGGAGGCTGGTCTACTCCCTGTTTATAGTCCCCCAGCCAGACTGCTATTAAATATAAATAAATATTTGCTACAGACAGCACTCTAATACGTTTTTAATAACTCTCATTGCAGGCGAAGAGTTACTCGCTGTGGAAAGCCAGGATCCCAAGTCCACCAAATCAGAAGATCTGAGAGCCAAACTGAACCACCTCAAGTGCCTGTACAAGTTCCTGTTTGAATCTGTGAAGGAGAGATGCGAGAAGATCAAGAGTATTGTGAAGGTGAGTGCATATATATTTTTTTCTTCTCGTATTATTATTATTATAGTATGCTTTATTAGGCAAAGCAAAAATATATACAATAAAATACAGTGAAATTATAAAAAAGAGAAAAAAAAAATGAACAAAAAAAGAAAAAAAAAATGAAGCTAATGTACTAACTAAAGGGCGGGGTTATTGCCTGTGCCAATCTTTTCCACCCAACCCTTAAAATTGTTAGCACTTAAAATTGTGACATAATAAGACAAATCTTTTTTATCTCATTCATTATGGAATGAACAAATGTAAATGGATTTTATATATTGAGATTGTTGTTGTAGCCAGCTTGGTTAGAGCTGGAGGGATGAGTGATGGTCTCCAGCTAACTTTATTTCAAAGTTGGCTCATCCTGAACCACATATTTCTATATGCGATCAACCATCATGAGGACTTGGACTTTTCTTTATAAGCAATTAAACCCTTAGGAAACTGCAAGCTAGTCCCTGGCTTGTAAGGGTTGGCTATTCTGTTCTCTGTTTATAGTCCTCTAGCGAGACACTGGTCTTCTCCCTGTTTAACGTCCCCCAGTCAGATGGATATTGGAATATGACGGTTGGTTGGAGATATTATCCATTATTTCCATTAGCATTAGTTTTCGTAATGTCGATGCTGTTTCACAGCCGTTTTTACTTCGTAGCCATGAAACAGGAGCTACTGTAGACGCTTGTGGTCTGAATTTAGGGCGGAAATAATAGATAACATCAATAACTTAAGTCGTTGGTAAGTGTCGGTTTTTCCTATCTTACACAGTACGCAATCCGTGACTTAGCGCCACAGAGGTATTACATCACAGACCTATGTAAGGGTTGGGTGGAAAAGATTGCCATAGGCAATTACCCCACCCTTTAATTAGGGCATGTGTATTTTTTTTTTCTGCATTTTACTTCCGATAATTTTTTTTTACGTCTATTAATTCCGCCCTTAATGTCAATCCTCTCGTCTCCAGACCAAGAAAGAGCTGTTCGACAGCATCGAAGTCTCGCGTCACGCGCTCGCCGAGCTGGAGACGCAGCTGGTCTCGCCCATCAGCTTCCGTGACGTCACGCAGTCTGCCCTGGACGCGCTGTTGACGCAGCACGGCGCCACCTCGCGTCAGATAGACGCGCAGAGCGGCGTGGTGTCGCGGCTGCTCAACACGAGCGACCTGTTCCTGAGCGACTGCGAGGTCAATGGCCTGAGGGAGTACGGGGAGAGGATCCTGGTGCGGCTCAACATTCTGGACGCCAAGTGGAAACAGGTGAGAAAAAAAAAGAATTTAAAATGTAATATTTCTAATATGTATGATTTTATTTGTGGTGAAGCACAAGGCCTCTTCACAATTTTTGTGGGTAGCGCAGCATTACTAAGAGCCTCCTGTACTTTTCGAATTCTATTACATTATTATTATTATTATAAGATTTTTATTTCTACATTTCTTAAATCGTCTCTTTTAGTGATGAAAATCCCTGTAAGTACTGTTGTACTTTTAGGGACAATTTATTTTTACTCTGGCAATACCGCCACTGGTCGTTACTCATACAAGTAACTACTCATTTTTCCTCACGAGCTATGAGTGGACCCCGAACATCCAAGTACAGAGCTGAAAAATTCCTGCCCCGCTGGGAATCGAACCCAGGTCACCATGCGTGCAATGCCTAGCGCGCTAACTCACTCTGCCACGCTGACTACTAATATTTCTAATATGTATTATAATAATATCGCTTTATTCCAGCAGTAAGAATTTGAATCCCACCCAATGCATGAATTTTTTCAACAAAAAAAAAATTAAAAAAAGAGGATTAGGTGGTAGAAAAATGCTTTGGGCATTAACCTCGCCTCGTAGTTACCTTCCACTAAAGAGTGTTATTATAATTTCTCCTCATTATTTTGAGTAGGTATAACATATGACCACGTAATAATAAGACTCTGAGAGTTAGGCGGTAGAAAATGCTTTAAGCATTAACCTCGCCTAGTGGTTACCTTCCACTAAAGAGTATTATTATCATTATCATCGAAAGGCTTTCAGTTCTTAAATATATTTTACTTTATTATATCATTTTTTGGAGGCACACTGTAGAAGAGTTTAAAAGTCTTCTAGCCTTCAAATGGCCTTGACACTATTTTTTTTTTTTTTTTCAAGGTAATTGTGCCCCGGAACCGCTTTCGCATTACTTCAGGACTAATTGGGACTAATGACACTAATTGGGTATACTGTTATTTATTTATTTATTTGAACAATATACGGGCATATTTACCCTGTACCAACTAATTTACAATTAATTTCCCTAACTATAAAAATATAAAACTATCGAACATAAGACTATCTACTTATCTATATAATATAAAAACACATTATTTATTTATCTTAGAAAAAAAAAAAAAAACCAACTTAGATTAACTTTTTGTCGTAAAATTCTTTGCAGATCATAGAAATGTGCGCGCAGAGGAAAACCAAAATCATCGGCACGTGGACTCTCCTAGGCCAGGCAGACTCGCTGGTGCACAAGCAGGAGGCCTGGCTGCGCTCGCAGGAGGCCAGACTAGGCGAGCTCGAGACGCGCGCCACCAGTGCGCCTCTCCACACGCTGGAGGAGATACGCAGCGCCGCGCTAGACGCGCAGGAGGTGATCGCGGCCAGGAATCAGCTGCTGGAGACGCTCGAGTCTCTCTACTCCGAGCTGTCGGCCAACTATTTGACGCCCGAGATGCAAGTCTTCCGGGATGCGCATTCGCTGCTGACCGCCTGGTGAGTTATAAAAAAAGTTATCGTCTTAGTGTTCTTTTTTTTTTTTTTTTTTTTTTTTTTAAAGCTTTATTAGGAGGACAAAGTACAGGTAACAGTATAAAATTAAGAGAAGAAAAAAAAAAACAAACATATGACAAAATAAATAAGTAAAAAAAAAGAGAAAATAACAATAATGTCCTACCTAAAGGGTGGGGTTATTGCCTGTGGCAATCTCTTCCACCCAACCCTTAATCACCCAAAAAATGTGTTAATCACTTTGGTGATGTCATTTTGTTTCCAAGCGTCTCGCAACCTTTCATGCGTCGATCTTTAGAATCGAATGAGATTAAGGGTGAAATTGATCGATAAAATCGAGTTTATCGAGTTCACAAGTTCAGACTTAAGCATTATTTATCATATTTGTGTCAATCACTTTGGTGATGTCACAACTACTCAAACTCGCTTTTACTAAATCCACGCTGAAACCGGGACTTGAACCACCGACCTCCAGGTCACAAGTCCGCCGCCTTCTCATTTGGAATTTTACCACATAATAATACGTCTTGGGCTTACTGCTGGAATAATGGGACTTGATAGTCCTAATTGGGCAGTATAATTCTGGCTGGGGGACTATAAACAGGGAGTAGACCAGCATTGCCTTGGTTCTGGGGGCCCTTGTCAATCATTAGCCTCCTTGTAAAGACAGTGGTAGAAGTGCTGAGTCATTCCTCCACTGTCTGGCTACCATCGTTCAAGATGACGCCACCCTATGATGATATGATGATTTGTGTTAATCACTTCGATGATGTCACAACTACTCAAACTCGCTTTACTAAATCTACGCTGAAACCGGGACTTGAACCACCGACCTCCAGGTTACAAGTCCGCCGCCTTATCGATCAAGCTACTGAGGTCGGTGTAACACTATCTTTACTCTATCTGTCTTTTTTTTGTTATTGTTGCATCATGACTTTGTTCGAGCAAAAAATGGGCAGTATAAATAAGGCGATATTATATATTATTATCTTGTGCTCACAGGTACGCGCTCAGGCCGCGATGTTCGCAGCTGGTGTCCCTGCTCAACACTCTGCTAGCTCCCTGGCAGGAGTTCTCCTCCCAGCACAGCCTTCTTGTGATTCTGCTCAGTCAGATAGACGCGCGCCTCACCACCTGTGAGCTAGAGCCTGACGCTGGGGAGATTGAGGTGATTTTTTTTTTTTTTAATTTTGGTTAAACATAATAATAATAATATCGTCTTATTTATACTGCCCGATTAGGACTATTAAAGTCCCATTATTCCAGTAGTAAACCCAAGACATATTATTATGTGGTAAAAATCCCAAATGGGAGGATAACATGTCATGTCCCGGCTGGGTTTCGAACCCACGACCTCTTGAATCTTTGGATACACAGAGTGCCGCCTTTACCACTGAGCTACCGGGACAGACGTCTCAAGTAATGTTCAAGTAACGGAAGAGAATGCCCAAGGCATTATCCCCACCCTTGATCAAACTTTGTTTATCTTTAATTAATTATACCTTTTGATTGCACCTGTATATAAAAATTTGTAAATAAAGATTGATCAAAATTGTTGAATAAGTAGCGGTTCCGGATGCACTGTCTTTAATTGAGAGAGATAGGTTTTATAGTGGGTGGAAATCCTGCTCCCCATGTTTTCCGGGTGTCGTTAAAAGATCTTTCCCCTATCTCTTTCTCTCAAAAAAAAACATGGTCTTTCAATTATTTAGTTTAAAAAAATTTTCACAAATTATTATTACAATTTCGCAAGTAATTTCTCCCTGTCTCCCTGCACGATCATATCACGACGGGGGTTTTACCCTCCATTCGCTGGAAACTGACAAACCTGTTACTCAAATTAATCACCGAGCCTGAGTGGGACCGTGCCAGCATCACGAGTTATAGAACGAGAACGGGTGGACGTTGCTTAACTACAGTTACACAACGAAAACTGGTGTATGCAACTTGTTTTTAAAACAAGAATTGACGGGATGTATTCCCATTTAATGTAAACTGGTGATTGTTTATATATCGTCTTACTCGAGCCTTCAGCACATTGAGTTCCTTGGAACCGGGAAAAATTAGCGCGGCTTCGCTTGTCATAGTATCTACAGTCTACATGAATTTATGGCACATGTGACATAATAATAATACTCTTTAGTGGAAGGTAACCACCAGGCGAGGTTAATGCTCAAAGCATTTTCTAGCACCTAACCCTCAGAGTCTTATTATTATGTGGTCACAAACTCAAATTAATGAGGAAAAATTCGTGCACTGGGTGGGATTCGAAGCAACGGATCCCTATGCTACCTGGATTACCAGACCAGCGCGTTAACCACTTGACTACCAGTGCACTTGATCTTTCATTTGTATTTTTCGTCATTGTAACCTTTTTTCAACCCACTTCAGGAGTTGAAAGACCTGCTGAAGGGCGCACAGAGCGACATCAAGAAAGCCAACGCGCAGGTGAAGAAAGTCTACAAGAGCTGTCAGAAGAGTGACAAGACCATCGTACAGAACTTTGTGAAGGAATATGAGGACCTGTACAAGGATTTGTACCAGAGGATCAACACCGTACCTACTAGAAGAGAGGTGAGGTGATATAATGGTACTCTTTAGAGGAAGGTAACCTGGGGCCTATTACATAAAGCACTTTACACTTCATACTTGACGAGTTTACACTTCATGATTCAAATTCTGTTCCATAAAGAAACTTTACGAATTGATTTTTTTAAGTCATTTGTCAAGTGAATTCCCATACATTTTCTTCCATTATTACTAGTGCTCATTATTTGTTTGAATGAATTAGAGAAACTGAAAAACATAAAAAAATAAATTAGATCTATAAAAATATTTTACTAAAATTTCATTTGTTTACACTTTAACACCCGTATGAACAGCAAATTTTGTCTGAGCACTGTCTCAAGCAAGGTATTGGCTAAAAATATTAAAGGAAATCATGCTTCAGACCATGCTCAAACTACGTTTTCTGTTCATAAATACGGCTGTAAGAATGGACATTTGTGTGACAGTCAGAGATTTATCACCCTTTTTGAATGTGATTCATGACCGTAACCTAACAAGCGCCTGTGTGTCCATGACAGAAACAAGTGCAAGTGTCCACCCTACGGTTCGAGCGTGACTCCTCGGCCCAGGTGGACACGCTGAAGCACGCCGGCGAGTACCTGAGAGACCTGAAGCATGCGCTGGACACGTGCACACAGAGGATGGACACACTGGCGGGCCTGCCCAACAACAAGAGGAAACAAACGGTGAGTGTACCATTTTTTTTTTTTTTTTTTTTAAATACTTTTTCATCATTTATTTTTTTTAAACATATAACAATTAAGAAGCACAGAATTTTTTTTTTAAACATATAATCATCTTCTTCTTCTTTTACTCCGTCTTATCTCGCTTGAGCAGGGTCGACGTTGTTCAACCTCATGGTTCAAGTTGGTTGGTTTTGGCACATTTTTTACGGCTGGATGTCCTTCCTAACGCCAACGATTCTATTCGATTTAACGTCCTGGATTAGGACGGGGGTTTTACCCTCCATTCGCTGGGAATCGTACCAGCTCCCCACATTAACCTCACCCAGCCTGGGTCGGGCCGGAAATGCCAACCTCACATGTAGGGAGGGAACAGAATTTTCCGTGTGAAAAATCTGCTCCGACCGCGGATCGAACTCGGGATCTCTGGACTACGGGCAGTAGTGACAACCGTTACGCCACAAAGGCTGGCTTCTATTTTTTTTTTTTTTTTTTAATACTATCTATCTATATTCTATTATATTAAAGTGGTGTTGTTCACTTTATAGTTATATACACCACATGTGGTTATATACACCACATTACACCACAATTGAATTAATTCCGTATTGTTTTAAATGAAAAGATGTAATAAATAACTCGATACGAGAAAAAAAATACTCTCTTGTCCTGAATAAAAAATTATGAGCATTGATAAATTAATAATGAAAAAAAAAATTGAATCTTGTCTCAGCTTCAGACCATGGCCCTCTGTCAGAGCAGCATCGAGGAGATCAAGCATCTGTACAGTCTGCTTGTGGAACAATGCGGCGTCACTCCGGACCAGGCCTACTTCAATGAGGTCCAGGCCATTCTCAGTGAATACGGCATTGTCAGAGCCAACCGCAAGAACTTCGAACCCAGGTGAGTGCTATTTTCCAATAGAAAATATTCTTCTGTCGTTTTTTTTTTTTTTTTTTTTTTTTTTTTTTTAAAAAAAAAAGATGAGTGTTTCACAGCCTTTTTTATTTTGTAGCCATGAAACAGGAGCTACTGTAGACGCTTGTGGTCTGTGTTGTAGCATGCCCATCCCGTAGTATGCCTCCCCTCTGATGGGCGAGAAGTGACACAATACTTCCCATTTAGGTGCTGGGTCAACACGAGCGCACCGGAAGGTATCCCTTACAAACAATTGTAACCAAATTAAGAATACAAATTTTTGTTGGCACGGGGGATCGAACCCGGGACCTTCAGCATGGCAAGCGAGTGCTTAACCACTGAGCTAATCGTGCGCTCTTTAAACTGGACTTATTGCTCTGTCCCGGTAGCTCAGTGGTAAAGGCGGCACTCTGTGAACCCGAAGATTCCAGAGTTCGCGGGTTCGAAACCCAGCCGGGACATGACAATTTATCCTCCCATTTTTGGATTTTTACCACATAATAATATGTCTTGGGTTTACTGCTTGAATAATAAGACTAGAGAGAGAAACAATTAAATTTATTTATTTAACGAACTACTCAATAGTTCTAATCGGGCAGTATAAATAATTAAGGCGATATTATTATTATTATTGAATAAAAAATGCTTTTTTGTATAGCACTCCTTGATTTCCAAGAAGCTTTCGATTCTGTCAGTTATTTTGTGGAGTTTTAAGATTCAAGCGAACAAGGTACCAATGAAAGATATATAAAAATACTTACATATATTTACTATCTTAATTCGTTTATGTCAGCACTCTTAACACTACATCAGAGTTTATTAAGTGATAGTCATTGCCGCGGTTCAAGTTTTATTACGTAAAGCGATATTATTATAGGGTTGAGCTTTTTTCAAGCCAGGCGATGGGTTTGTGGAGAGTTCAGACATAAGGGTTGGGCGGAAGAGATTGTCACAGACAAGAACCCCGCCCTTTAGGTAGGACATTAACTTCATTCTCTTTTCTTTTCTTGTATATTTGCTTAACATTTTTGTTTTTCTTTATATTTCATTGTATTCTACTGTATATATTTTTTGTTCTACCTAATAAAGCTTTCCATAATAATAAAAATAATAAATGTAAAAAAAACACCTTAACTTTCTCCCAGATCTCAACTGAAGAACGACCTGTGGCGGCTGGAGCAGTGGGTACAGTACGCCGAGAGTGTGCTGGCCGCGCTCCCCCCCTCCCCTCCCCATCAGATGGACCGGCTCGCCGGCGCCATTCAGGACCACAGAGACCTCCTGCTGGACTTGGCGTGTCACCGCAGCCTCGTGACAGCGCTGGCTGCCGTGCAAGACCAGCTGGACGAGGCCAGCGCCGCCAGACTGCGTGCCGTCAGTGACGGCTGGCCGAGCCTCGAGGACAGAGCGGCCGCCTGGCAGTCGGCGCTCCGGACGGCGCTCTCACAAGTAAGTGGAGGCTGACGAGTCTATGTGGAGGCTGACGAGTCTGTCGGCCACACACTGGTCTCCAGGAGAGTAAAAAAGGACCACGCCCCTCTACCAGAAATCACTACTACTAGTTTTTTTTTTTTTTTTTCTTCTTGTGATGCCGGGTCCACACTAAGCGAACATTGTTAGCTAACAATGTTCGCAGTGTGGACCCGGCATTAGAAAATGTTTTTACAACTTGTTTGAAATAACATTGTTAGCGAACATTGTTCGCGAACATTGTTAACTAACAATGTTCGCTTAGTGTGGACCCGGCATGAGAGAAGGAAAAACCTTCTATGGTTCAAGACGAAGTGCGGGGTTCCAGCGCTGGAAACAGTGCGCCATACCCGCTAAAACCCTCCTCTCCATCACCACGAACATACCCGGCACCGTATAGTACATTACTTCAGGTACCACTACTATTAGTAAATTCTTTATTGAAATAACTCATAACTAATTTCAAGTAAACTGGTAGTCAATTGATTAACGCGCTAGTTCTGGGATCCTTCCGTGTCCAGTGTGTAGTGTTTGTGGTGTAGTGTGTTGAAATCATGCACTTAAAACTGAGATGAGACCTGTTCTCTACCATGAGATTGTGCATTGGTAGTCAAGTGGTTAACGCGCTAGTCTGGTAATCCAGGTAGAGTAGGGATCCGTCGTTTCGAATCCAGTTTGGTAATCCAGTACATGAATTTTTCCTCATTAATTTGAGTATGTGACCACATAATAATAGATAGATAATGCTTTGAGCATTAACCTCGCCTGGCGGTAATCTACCTCTAAAGAGTATTATCATTATTATTATTATTATTATTTTAACAGGTATATATTTAAAAATAAATAAATGAAATTCCACTTTTTTCCTGCAGAACAATAACTTCCACCAGACTATTGAAGAGCTGCAGAGATGGCTGGCTGCGATGGAAGACAGGATTCAACGCGAGGGAGATGTAGATGTCACGCAAGATGCCAGACTACTCCGCAAGAAATATTACAGGCTCAAGGTACGGCAATATTATAGGCGTAATGGTTGTGACTACTGCCCGTAGTCCAGAGATCCTGAGTTCGATCCCCGGTTGGGTCAGATTTTTCGAAGAAAATTCTGTTCCCTCCAAACACGTGAGGCTGGCATTACCGAGGCTGGGTGAGGTTAGTGTGGGTAGCTGGTACGATACCCAGCGAATGGAGGGTAAAATCCCCGTCCTGACTATCTATCTCAATCAGGACGTTAAAACCAAATAGAATCAACTGATCGCAATAGATCTAATAAATTAGGTCGCCGTGTTAACTGTAAGAGTTTCACTGAAAAGCCTGCAACCAGGTCAAATATATAATAAGGTACGAATGTGTTTTTCTTCTTTTTCACGTCTAAATGGAAAAATTCTTCTAAATCTTCTAAATTATTTACTTTATTTTTCTTTATATTCTTTTAATGTCGCCAATGGTCGGTACGCATACACGTAACTCTACTCATTTTTCCTCACGAGGAAGGACTGAACCTCGGTTATGTAAAGTAGAGATTAAGAATTTTTTCTACTCAGCCGGAATGAGAACCCTGTTGCCCGTTCCAGAAACACTTTCTACTCTCCAAATCTCCCTTTCAACTGTCACACAACACATTCTGAGTGGTTAATTTGAACGCACTAACCAATCAGATTGCGTAGTGTGATGGTTGAAACGGAGATTCGGGATTTAGAGAGTGGAGTGTCTTTCGGGAATAATAATAATAATGAATCATATGTTTTATTTTTCATATTTTTTTTTGTTTTCAGAGGACCCATTCTAAGCCATTTTCATTTGGCTTCTATGATTGGCTTCTAAGAATGGTCATTTTTAACGAGTCACAAGCTACAGGTCACTTTTAAATTTTTTTTTGAAAAAGGGTTGGGTGGAAGAGATTGCCATAGACAATAACCCCGCCCTTTAGTTAGGACTTATGTTTTTATATATATTCTATTCTTTTTCATTTTTACTGTACATATTCTTTCCATTTTTTTTCATTGTAAAAATAATTATTTGTATGTTCATTAATGTCCATTTATACCTAATAAAGCGTTGTATAATAATAATATTATTATTGAGCTATCTAATCCCCGCCCTCCAGGAAACAAAGCAGGCTCTGGAGGAACACGAGCCCGCCTCCTGGCCCTGAGGAGATCAGCGAGGATCTGCCCGATGAGAACTCCACCTGGCTCCTGAGGGACTCGCCTGCTCGTGCTGACCCGCCCATGGACCTGGCCCTGACCCGCGTGGAGGCGGTGCTAGGGGGGTCACCCTGCAGCTCATCCTCCGCCAGTGAGGTAAGCCTCCGCCTTGCCCGGGCAGTCTCGACGCACTTTCAACACACTCCCACTCCACAACAGACTCCCACATCCCAACAACACACTCCAACACACCTCCCAACAACACACCAACAACACACTCCAACAACACATCCCAACAACATCCCAACAACAACTCCCAACAACACACTCCCAACAACTCACTCCCAACAACCACTCCCAACAACACACTCCCACAACACACTCCCAACAATCACACTCCCCAACAACACACCACAACACACTCCCAACAACACACTCAACAAACCACACCCCAACACATTCAACACACCCCCAACAACACACTCCCAACAACACACCGCAACAACACACTCCCCAACAACACACTCCCAACAACACACTCCCAACAACACACTCCCAACAATCCCAACAACACACTCCCAACACAACACCACTCCCAACAACACACTCCCCAACAACACACTCCCAACAACACACTCTCAACAACACACTCTCAACAACACACTCTCAACAACACACTCCCAACAATACACTCCCAACAACATACTCCCAACAACACACTCCCAACAACTCACTCCCAACAACTCACTCCCAACAACACACTCCCTACAACACACTCCCAACAATACACTCCCAACAACACACTTTCAACACACTCCCAACAACACACTTACAACAACACACCCCCAACAACACACTCCCAACAACACACTCGCAACAACACACTCCCAACAACACACTCCCAACAACACACTCCCAACAACACACTCCCAACAACACACTCCCAACAACACACTCCCAACAACACACTTACAACACACTCCCAACAACACACTTACAACACACTCCCAACAACACACTTACAACACACTCCCAACAACACACTTACAACAACACACCCCCAACAACACACTCCCAACAACACACTCGCAACAACACACTCCCAACAACACACTCCCAACAACACACTCCCAACAACACACTCCCAACAATACACTCCCAACAACACACTGCCAACAACTCACTCCCAACAACTCACTCCCAACAACACACTCCCTACAACACACTCCCAACAATACACTCCCAACAACACACTCCCAACAACACACTCCCAACAACACACTCCCAACGACTCACCAATAAAGGCACCATTATTGGGGTTTTTTTTTTTTTTTTTTTTCTTTTAGTACACGGAAAAATTACTCCATTTGTATAATTAATATTAGGTATTGAAAAAAAAAATCATAAAAAACTTAAAAATACATAAATAAGCTTATTCAATAATAATTTTTTAATAATTTCACTACAGAACAAGATGATTAATAATGATAGTAAAAAAAAGATAGGCTGAAATGTCTCCTCATTATTAACTTAGAAGCATAATAATAATTGAAATATACATCGAAATAATAGTAATAATAATAACACTCTTTAGTGGAAGGTAACCACTAGGCGAGGTTAATACTGGTAGCATTTTCCACCACCTAGCCCTCAGAGGGCTGTTATTATGTGGTCACAAACTCAAATGAATGAACGAAAATTCATGCACTAGTATTACAAGGATTTCTATGCTGCCTGTATTACCAGACTAGCGCGTTAACCACTTGACTACCTGTGCACCAGTTAATTGATCTTATTAATAGCAGCTCACACATCATGTGCCTGTGTAACATTCTAACAAACAAAACACGTTGTCGTTACCTTCTAGAAAAAAATCAAATTTAATTAAAATTCCGAATTCCGAAAAACAACAGGTTAGGGCCAAACCTTGAGCCACCCAAATTAAGTTCCAAATCCCCATAGAAATAGCCTACTATTATAACCTACTATTATATCATTTTTTGCATGTCAAATTTATTTTCCATCAGGTGTGTGTTAAAAATACAATTCAAAAACACACACACTCACACACTCACATAGAAGTCAGTTCTAGATGCACTCTTTGTCTTTATAAAAGAATAAGACCAGTACTTATAATTACCTATTTAATGATACGTTCATGGAATATTACTCACTTATATGGATTTTTACTACTCTTTCCTGGGGTGATTTTACATAATGAACTCTCAGGGCGAAATTAATGGACAAAATCGTTGACTTGAGTCATGTCTTAGCACTAGTTTTTCCCATCTAAAACAATACGCAAAATCCAAAGAGGCATTAAAATAATAGAAAGTCTATTAATTCCGCCCTCAAACTCTACTTTCATGCTGGGTTCTACAGATCTTGAAAAAAAAAGAAATCGGAAATTGGGAACGTTAGTTCCAAAAGGATTCAACAAATTAGCGGCAGTGCAGTAAAATCGAGGGTTTTGCTCGCCAAACCGAGGTGGCGTATTTTTCGTAAAGGCGTATGTTACAAAAAATTACCGTGAAAAAAATCTCAATCCCCGGTTTCGTGTTTTCCAGGATCCCTAGAACCGAGCATCTTTGTTTTCACTTTGAAAGGAACGATGAATCTTGTAGTGATAGTTGGCAGTGGTTCTTAACTTGAAAGACTAGTTATTTGTGTTATTATGTCACGATTTATAGTGGGTAGCATCGACATTACGAGAACTAATGCTAATGCATCATATCTCAAACCATCCATTATATTACAATATCAATCTCGTAATGCCGCCACTGGTCGTTGCCCCAAGGTTCTTAACACATTTCTACTTCACTGGTACCACCTATGGATTATCTAAGAAAAGAATCAATAGTTCCACTCAAAGGAAAGGACACTCAGAATTTTCTCTGAAACATAATGTCAATTTGAAAAAATAAATTGAATCAAAGCAGTCCTCACATTGACTCAAAACTGCCCAAATAAAAATAGCACACGGTATAAATATTTCTCCTTTCAAGTATGTTCTGCTATTAAGGAAGCTAGTTTTTTAGTGGGTAGAAATCTTAAAGTCCAAGCAAGGATTTGGTATAAAATAAAATCTCATGCCTTCCACACAAAAAAATATTAATAGTGCAACGAGAACTCTGACTTCTCTTCAGATCGAATAAATCTTTCGCCTTGAGTGCAACGAGAAAAAATAATAATTATAAAACTCTCCAGTGCGGCCGAGTCCCGCAAGTTGAGAACCACTGTCTGTAGTGCGTAGTTCAGTAGTTTGACCTAGCTGTTTCGTTTGGTTTGTTTTGTAGCCGCTAGGGGACGCTTCAAGTTCACTCGCCACCAGCGCTAGTAGTTCCTCGTTAAATGCACTCGACAACACGTGAGTACTTTACATTTCTTTCTAACATCCTTGTTTTGCAGCGCCAAGTAAAAGCGTAGTCTTGCAGTGTCAAGTAAAACATGTTTTGCAACGCCAAGTAGAACTAAACATTAGTTTTACAACGTTTTGCAACACCAAGTAAAACGATTGTTTTAAAGTGTCAAGTGAAACGCTAGTTTTAAAGTGCCAAATAAACGTTTGTTTTGCAGCGCCAAGTAAAAGCCTAGTCTTGCAGTTTTGCAACGTCTAGGCACTGAGCCTCTATATTTTACCAGTATTGTACTGTGTATTATTGTTATTTGTTTAGCATGTATCACTACTAATAAGGTACCGTACTCCCTTTTCTCTTGGCAGTGAACACCGGAGTATGTTCCGTCGGGTGGTCCGCACATCGCTCCCAATTCAAGCACTCATGTTGCTCGCCCTGGGCATTGCCTATCTACTCCCCTACTCCGAAGATGACTACTCCTGCACGTTCGCTAACAATCTGTACCGCACGCTGGAACCCATGATACGATATGATGACGGACCCCCGCCCATATAAACCCACTGTGACCCAGCCTTGAGTTTCGTCATTCGACCACCGCCCATATAAACCCACTGTGACCCGACTTTGAGATTCATCATCAAACTGTCGCCCATATAAACCCACTGTGACCCGACCTTGAAATTCGTCATCTGCCTTAGAATTAAATCTGTTACACCCCGTTTCCACGTACCGATCAAAGAAAAGAAAAATGTGCGCCTTGACAAAGGCCGGTAGCGTGAAGTGGCACAGATAACGGCCGAATTATGAAACAGGATTAAATATCTGAGATTTGTTCATCCAAGCCATTATATTAGTACTTAACACCTCACGTAAATTCGCTGTGATTGGTTGTTATTCCAAGCCATTATCACTTAACAGCTCATATAAATGCGCTGTGATTGGTTGAAATTCCCACTAGGGCGAATCAGGATAATATTAATCTGATCCTGTTTCATAATTTGGACCTAAGTTCACGCTGGTCGTGTGCCCATTGGTTTTTCTCGTCACCATGTTTTTGTCGAACCATGAGCCATTTTAGAACACTGATTCATTTCTATACCTTCTATATAGATGTTACACGACAAAAAAAAAAAATCAGGATGAGCTAGAAATCGTCACACTAGAAAAAAAAAAGAATCGTTCCGTGCCAGTGGGAACGGGATGTTACACTCAAATGGCATTTCATATTGTATGTACCTAATTTATTTTCAAATCTTTACGACACAGATTGAATTTGTCTCTTGAATATAATTTTGAGAAAAAAAACTGGAAATAATATTGAATCAATGGGAAAATTCCTGTTCGTTTGAATGCGAATGCCCAACTTGTAGAGTTGAAATTGATGGCAAGACAGTAAACATTTTTCATCAACATTTGGATTAATATAGCATAGCAGATTCTTTTTAAAAAAAACCTGCAATATTTAGAACGGCTATGAATTTTCTCATCGATTTTGGGTTGTAACAAAGTATAACATTATGGCAATATTTTGTTTACCAATTCAGCACGCTCAAAATTAACAACCTTAAAAGTGCAATTTCGTCTCAATTTAAGTACCTAACTAAAAAGAAGATCTGCAATATGTTGATTTATTTTAATAATAACAGAGTTTTAATACAAAAACAAATGAACATTTTATTTATGAATTAATAACATTTTTAAAAGCAGAGCAGAAACAGAATAACTGAACTCCCTCTTATCAGGAAAGTTGAAACTTCGAAAATAGAATAATTGAGCATTGGCCAAAACTAAACCACTCCTCAACATTCCCCTTCTTTCAATAAGATCTAGAACTCCTCAATAAGTCTTCTAGGACGTTGGATAACTCTCGTGGAGCGTCGGTAGCCATATGGAGACTGTATATTAGTAGGGGAGTTCTCTGCAGAGTTAGAAGAAGAAGAAGTACCATAAGAAGAATGATAAGGTGTTTCATCTTGAGCAGGGGTAGCAATATTCTCCGGTGTTGTATCTGGTTCCCGAGAACTTTGAGGCTGCGGTGAGAAACGCACTGTGGAACTTTGAGGCTGTGGTGATAAATGCACTCTATTTCTCCTGTACTTATTCCCCTCTTCATCAACCACATTGTATGATCTGGGCTGATCATCTACTTTTGATGATATAACACCAGGAGTCCATAAGGCATCTTCTTTCTTCTTGAAAAACACTTGTTGGTTCACTCTTAAGGGTTCTAAATTGTTAGCTTTCTTGTTGTAGTATTTCTCTTGCGCCATTTTGTATTGATCATACCTCTCATCATATTTGTACATTTTTGGTTTCAACAGCTTATTGTTTGTGGGTATCTTGCTATTCAATACTCTGCTAAACAGTAACTGGGCTGGTGAAGGACCAAAACTTTTGGGTGTATTGCGTAAATTTAACATCCCAATGTATGGATCCGTCTTGTCATGCAAACATTTGGTCAACATTCTTTTTACAATTTTCACCGCCGACTCCGCTTCTCCATTTGATCTAGGATATCTAGGACTGGACGTAATGTGTTGAAACTCATAAGATCTGGAAAATTGTTTAAATTCACAGGATGAAAACTGTGGACCATTGTCTGAAACAACTATTTGTGGTATACCATGTCTGGAAAAAATACTTTTGATATGATTAATGACCATAGCAGCTGAAGTAGTAGAACACAAAGCTGTCTCAATAAACTTACTGTAGTAGTCTACTACTAAAATATAATGTTTTCCATTGAATTCAAACATATCAATACCAACTTTGTACCAAGGTATATTGTGAACATCATGAAACACAATCTCTTCTCTAGTATTGTTGTCTTTATGAACATTACATGTGAAGCAATTATTACACAAGTCCTTGATTTGTGGAAAAATGCCAGGCCAAAATATTTTATCTTTCACTTGATTTATACTGTACTGTGCACCTTGATGTCCTTCATGAGCTTTTTGTAAGCATTCTTTCTGCATGGATTTGGGAACTATGACGGCATTGACTTTGAACAAAATATCATCAATAATATTAATTTCATCTCTAAAATTCCAGAAGGGTAAAATTTCACTATCAAGTATTTTTTTATCGAGTGGCCAACCCTCTTTCACTATGACTTTAAGTTTTGCCAAACAAAAGTCTTTATTTGTTTCTTCTTTTAACTTGGAGATTTTTTCATTTGAAAAACACATATATTTTTGTACCAGGTCAACATGGCAAATCACATCATGATCGATGTCAATAATCTCATCATTTTCACATTTTGTCTCTTCCAATGGCAATGGAGCTCTTGACAACATATCTGCTAAAAATAGTAGCTTCCCAGGAACATACTTTACTTCAAGATCATAGGCTTGAACTTTTAACATCATTCTCTGGATACGCGCAGGAACTTGAGACAAAGGTTTCTTGAACAAACTCTCAAGGGCCTTGTGATCAGTTTCCACAGTTGTTTTCTTGTTGAAAATATATTTATGAAACTTCAAACAGCCAACAAGAATAGCCATCATCTCTTTCTCAACTTGAGCGTAATTCTTCTGCGATGAGTTGAGCGCTCGTGATGAAAACGCTACTGGGTGCTTGTCTTGAAGGAGGACACAACCAATTCCATAACTTGAACTGTCCACAGATAATGTGACATCTTTATTAATATCATAGAACCTCAACACTGGAGCCCTTGTAATACATCTCTTCAACTCTAGGAAACATTTTTCATGATTTTCATCCCAGACCCAGAGACTATTTTTATTTAAAAGATCTCTAATACAGGCAGATTTACTTGAATACTCAGGGATAAATTTAGACAAATAATTCATAGATCCCAAGAATCTCTCCAATTCTTTTCTACTTGTAGGTGGTTCCAAATTTAAGATAGCTTTAACTTTGTCATTGTCAATATGAATGCCATTTTCGTCAATAATATGACCAAGAAATTTAACTTGTGAAACATTAAAAATACACTTCTCAGGGTTAAATCTAATATTATTTTCTCTTGCCATCTGTAAAACTCTGTCTAGCTTATCATTATGCTCTTGTTGTGTCTTACCAAATATGATAATATCATCTATGTAGGGTTCTACTCCCTCCTCATTTTCAAATATCCTTGAAATTGTATACTGAAAAACTTCACTAGAGACATTCAAACCAAAAGGCAATCGCAGATACTTGTATCGCCCAAATGGAGTACTAAATACACATAAATTTGAACTCTCCTCATCAATTGGAACCATCCAGAAACTTGAACTGCAGTCTAAAACTGAGAAAAACTTTGCGCCATGTAATCTTGAAAAAATATCATCAACTGTAGGAATAGAGAAATGTGGTTTTACAATAAATTTGTTAAGATGACGTGGATCAAGACAGCAACGAAGTTTACCATTTTTCTTCTTAGTAACTACCAGGGAATTTACCCAGTCTGTAGGAGCACTTACTTTCTCAATAATGCCTTGTTCTTCCATTCTTTGAAGCTCTTCTTTTAAAGGCTTGTACAAACCAAATGGAACTTTACGAGTAGCATCAATTCTGGGAGTAGCATTATCCCTCAGCTTAATATGGAATGGTTTACAATTGACTTTTCCAATTCCTGAAAATACATCTTGATATTTTTTTGTAATGCTACTATACTGTTCTGTTTGAATAGCATGAGCCTCCACTGAAACATGGTCACTACTTTTTCTTTCAACCAAGTTTAAATCCTTGCAAGTAGGTAACCCTAACAGCGGCACACAATCTACTTGAACCACAACAAATTCAATCAAGTGAATATTTTTGCCAATATTACAACGTAATAACACAGTGCCTATTGCAGGCAGAGTACCACTCAATGTTCTTAAACTGATGTTAGAATTTCTCTTGATTATATCATTAGACAGTCCGAGCTTGAGAAAAAGTTGTAAGGGTAAAATATTTACCTGGGCACCAGTATCAAACAGGATTAAATATTGAGGATTTGTTATCCAAGCCATTATATTAGTACTTAAACACCTCAACGTAAATTCGCTGTGATTGGTTTTGTTATTCCAAGCCTATTATCACTTAAAGCTCATATATATGCGCTGTGATTGGTTGAAATTCCCATAGGGCGAATCAGGATTATATAAATTGATCCTGTTTCTTATTTTGGAACCTAAGTTCACTCTGGTCGTGTGCCCATTGGTTTTTCTCTGTCACCATGGTTTTTGGTCGAACCATGAGCATTTTAGATAACAATGATTCATTTCTATACCTTCTATATAGATGTTACAGACAAAAAAAAAAAATCAGGATGAGCTAGAATCGTTCACACTAGAAAAAAAAAAGAAATTCGTTCGTGCCAGTGCGGCACGGGATGTTTACATCAATGGCATTTAATATTGTATGTACCTAATTTATTTTTCAAATCTTACGAACAGCTTGAATTTGTCCATCTTGAATATTAAATTTTGAGAAAAAAAAACTGGAAATAATATTGAATCAATGGGGAAATTTCCTGTTCGTTTGAATGCGAAATCATGCCAAACTTGTAGAGTTGAAATTGAGGCAAGAAGTAACCATTTTTCATCACATTTTGGATTAATATTGACATAGCAGATTCTTTTTAAAAAAAAACCTGCAATATTTAGAACGGCTATGAATGTTCTCATCGATTTTGGGTGTAACAAAGTTAACATTATGCAAGTATTTTGTTTCCAATTCAGCACGCTCAAATTAACAACCTTAAAGTGCAATTTGTCTAATTTAAGTAACCTAACTAAAAAGAAGATCTGCAATATGTGATTTATTTAATAATAACAGAGTTTTAATACAAAAAACAAATGAAACAATTTATTTATGGAATTAATAACATTTTTAAAAGCAGTGCAGAAAAGAAAAATTGAATCCCCTCTTATCGGGAAAGTTGAAATTCGAAAAAGAAAAATTGAGATTGGCCCAAAAAAAACCCACCCCCAAAATTTTTCCCTTCTTTCAAAAAGTTAAACTCCCAATAAGTTTTTCGGACGTGGTAATCTGTGGAGGTCGGTGCATATGGAGATTATATTAGTAGGGAGTTTCTGCGAGTTAGAAGAAGAAGAGTACCATAAGAAAAATGATAAGGTGTTTCATCTTGGCAGGGGTAAAATTTTTCCCCGGGTTTGTATTGGTTCGAAACTTTGAGGTGCGTGAGAAACGCCTGTGGAATTTGGGTGTGGTAATAAATCCCTTTTTTTCCCCTGTATTTTTCCCCTCTTATAAACCCCAATTGTATGATTGGTATCATCTACTTTGTGAATAACCCCAGGAGTCCATAAGGCATTTTTTTTTTGAAAAACCTTTTGGTTCATTTTAAAGGGGTTCTAAATTGTTAGCTTTCTTGTTGTAGATTTCTCTTGCGCATTTTGTATTGATATACCTCTCATCATATTTGTACATTTTTGGTTTCAACAGCTTATTGTTTGTGGGTATCTTGCTATTCAATACTCTGCTAAACAGTAACTGGGCTGGTGAAGGACCAAAACTTTTGGGTGTATTGCGTAAATTTAACATCCCAATGTATGGATCCGTCTTGTCATGCAAACATTTGGTCAACATTCTTTTACAATTTTCACCGCCGACTCCGCTTCTCCATTTGATCTAGGATATCTAGGACTGGACGTATGATGTTGAAACTCATAAGATCTGGAAAATGTTTTAAATTCACAGGATGAAAACTGTGGACCTTTGTCTGAAAACAACTATTTGTGGGTATACCATGTCTGGAAAAAATACTTTTGATATGATTAATGACCATAGCAGCTGAAGTAGTAGAACACAAAGCTGTCTCAATAAACTTACTGTAGTAGTCTACTACTAAAATATAATGTTTTCCATTGAATTCAAACATATCAATACCAACTTTGTACCAAGGTATATTGTGAACATCATGAAACACAATCTCTTCTCTAGTATTGTTGTCTTTATGAACATACATGTGAAGCAATTATTACACAGTCCTTGATTTGTGGAAAAATGCAGGCCAAAAATATTTTATCTTCACTTGATTTATACTGTACTGTGCACCTTGATGTCCTTCATGAGCTTTTGTAAAGCATTCTTTCTGCATGGATTTGGGAACTATGACGGCATTGACTTTGAACAAAATATCATCAATAATATTAATTTCATCTCTAAAATTCCAGAAGGGTAAAATTTCACTATCAAGTATTTTTTTATCGAGTGGCCAACCTTTTTCACTATGACTTAAGTTTTGCCAAACAAAAGTCTTTATTTGTTTCTTCTTTTAACTTGGAGATTTTTTCATTTGAAAAACACATATATTTTTGTACCAGGTCAACATGGCAAATCACATCATGATCGATGTCAATAATCTCATCATTTTCACATTTTGTCTCTTCCAATGGCAATTGGAGCTCTTGACAACATATCTGCTAAAAATAGTAGCTTCCCAGGAACATACTTTACTTCAAGATCATAGGCTTGAACTTTTTAACATCATTCTCTGGATACGCGCAGGAACTTGAGACAAAGGTTTCTTGAACAAACTCTCAAGGGCCTTGTGATCAGTTTCCACAGTTTGTTTTCTTGTTGAAAATATATTTATGAAACTTCAAACAGCCACAACAAGAATAGCCATCATCTCTTTCTCAACTTGAGCGTAATTCTTCTGCGATGAGTTGAGCGCTCGTGATGAAACGCTACTGGGTGCTTGTCTTGAAGGAGGACACAACCAATTCCATAACTTGAACTGTCCACAGATAATGTGACATCTTTATTAATATCATAGAACCTCAACACTGGAGCCCTTGTAATACATCTCTTCAACTCTAGGAAACATTTTTCATGATTTTCATCCCAGACCCAGAGACTATTTTTATTTAAAAGATCTCTAATACAGGCAGATTTACTGAATACTCAGGGATAAATTTAGACAAATAATTCATAGATCCCAAGAATCTCTCCAATTCTTTTCTACTTGTAGGTGGTTCCAAATTTAAGATAGCTTTAACTTTGTCATTGTCAATATGAATGCCATTTTCGTCAATAATATGACCAAGAAATTTAACTTGTGAAACATTAAAAATAACTTCTCAGGGTTAAATCTAATATTATTTCTCTGCCATCTGTAAAACTCTGTCTAGCTTATCATTATGCTCTTGTTGTGTCTTACCAAAATATGATAATATCATCTATGTAGGGTTCTACTCCCTCCTCATTTTCAAATATCCTTGAAATTGTATACTGAAAAACTTCACTAGAGACATTCAAACCAAAAGGCAATCGCAGATACTTGTATCGCCCAAATGGAGTACTAAATACACATAAATTTGAACTCTCCTCATCAATTGGAACATCCAGAAACTTGAACTGCAGTCTAAAACTGAGAAAAACTTTGCGCCATGTAAATCTTGAAAAAATATCATCAACTGTAGGAATAGAGAAAATGTGGTTTTTACAATAAATTTGTTAAGATGACGTGATCAAGACAGCAACGAAGTTTACCATTTTTCTTCTTAGTAACTACCAGGGAATTTACCCAGTCTGTAGGAGCACTTACTTTCTCAATAATGCCTTGTTCTTCCATTCTTTGAAGCTCTTCTTTAAAGGCTTGTACAAACCAAATGGAACTTTACGAGTAGCATCAATTCTGGGAGTAGCATTATCCCTCAGCTTAATATGGAATGGTTTACAATTGACTTTCCAATTCCTGAAAATACATCTTGATATTTTTTTGTAATGCTACTATACTGTTCTGTTTGAATAGCATGAGCCTCCACTGAAACATGGTCACTACTTTTTCTTTCAACCAAGTTTAAATCCTTGCAAGTAGGTAACCCTAACAGCGGCACACAATCTACTTGAACCACAACAAATTCAATCAAGTGAATATTTTTGCCAATATTACAACGTAATAACACAGTGCCTATTGCAGGCAGAGTACCACTCAATGTTCTTAAACTGATGTTAGAATTTCTCTTGATTATATCATTAGACAGTCCGAGCTTGAGAAAAAGTTGTAAGGGTAAAATATTTACCTGGGCACCAGTATCAATTTTACTTTTGAACTGTAAGTTATTGACACTCAAAGTTTCAAACCAATCACGTTTGTTTAAACTAGTCTTGTTCAGAACTCCAATAAAATAATCTTTAATTTCATGATTCTCTGCTTCATCATGTTCTGCAGCTTCTGCCTCTCTTGTGCAGTAGTTTATATTTTTCCGTACATATCGGCCACGTCTACATCTGTTGGCATAATGTCCTGGCTCTCCGCACCTAAAACAGGAAAAAACTTTTCTCCTCTCCGGAGATAATTTTCTTGAGTGTATGGGAGCATTTGACTTCTGAACATGAAACACCGGCTCTTCTTTCACATAACTCGTGCTTGCCGCATCATACAAAGTCTTCATCCTCTCTGTAGTAATTTCTGCAGTTTTACACATTTTCACAGCATTGTCCAGATCCAATTTGTCTTCTCTCAATAACCTCTCCTTCATATGAACATTCTTCAATCCAACAATCATTATATCTTTTACTAAATCTGTTCTCATTTTCTCAAATTCACACTCATATGACATTTTATTTAACACAGCCACATAGCTCTCCACAGACTCATCTACTGCTTGTGTCCTTGTAAAGAATTTATGTCGAACATAGGTTAAATTTTTTCTAGGAACGAAGTGGTCATCAAATTGTTTTATAACGTCTTCAAGCTTCAATGACTTATCATCCAGTTTCTCATTCATACCAAATGAGTTGAAAATTTGTAGACATTCTTCTCCAATTAAGTGCAGAAATATAGCCACTTGTTTTTCTGATGCTGCAACATCATGACCATTTGCTCGTGAGAAAATCTTAAATCTTTGTAGCCATAACTTCCATGCATCTGCAACATCACTTTCACCACTAACAACAAGAGGAGGTAAAGCCCTCACTTCTGACACCATGTTGATTTATTTTAATAATAACAGAGTTTTAATACAAAAACAAATGAACATTTTATTTATGAATTAATAACATTTTTAAAAGCAGAGCAGAAACAGAATAACTGAACTCCCTCTTATCAGGAAAGTTGAAACTTCGAAAATAGAATAATTGAGCATTGGCCAAAACTAAACCACTCCTCAACACAATATGTTATACCTACCTATGTAGATAGAGTTTTGGAAAATTGTGGCTGATCATTATCTTAATTTTAAATTGTGCCATCACATTTCCCTCGTAATATTAATTGTTCACTTGGAATCTGCGTCAACTTTTTAGTGCTATTTTTGTTGTTGTTGAAAATTTGATAACTTTATTTGAAGAAATTTAAGAAATCGTTTTTATATGTTTTTTTCTTATAGTATCATGTTACTTTTTTATACGTTATTCAGTGTGATTTTCAATGCTCACATGTTGATTTTCAATGCTCACTTTCTCAATCTTGTTCTTTTCATCTGATTCTGCGTGAAATATTTTACTGTGAGACAGTATTAATCAACTGAATAACCGAAATAACTTTAACTTGTAGAACATCAGTATTTTTGGCATTTTGTACCTTAAATTAGTATTAAAGAAATATTTCCTCGTTTAAGATATATAAATTTGGATTTGTACATCCTAAATATAACATTTTTCTAGCTTCAGAGAACTATGTATGTCCAAAATCAGCATGAAAACTTGCACTGTAAAATAATTGCACCATAACTTATTCGTCAAGTTATTTTGGATTTCTTCCATAAAGTACTATCAAAAAAACCTTAAAAAAAGGACTTTTTTTATTCAAACAGAAAAGTTAAAGCATTTATTGTGTCTCATTGTTTTTAAAATTTCTCTATTCTGTTGTTTGAAGCTGCATTTTCTTGTCAGAAATGAGCTACAAACTTTACCTATGTCATATTCTAAATATTACGTTTTTCACATACTCTGTCTATGCCTCGATACTTTTTTACTGCTAGCCTTAATAATATACTTAACATATGTATAGATCTGAGTGAGACATCAAGTGCCTTTTATAAGAACTAACAATATAAGTTTCCATTTTATATATATGTACTTATATTCTATTATAAAATATTTTTCTATATAGTTACTCATATTGGACATCTACTTTTAATTTTCTCATTTTTTTACAGAGCTTTATCATAATACAAGAGAGATATTGAAAAGTCAAACTTAATGGTCCCTAAATGATTTTTTTTTTTATATAGTTTATTTAAAAAAAATACCTACCTATAAAAAATTGACCTGAATTTTTTGACTGAATGATTGACCGATTAAGTTTCTACTCGGTCGTTAAAATTTAAATTTTCGTTGCAAAGTTGTTTATAATAGTTGATTTTAAATCGGTATTTTAATGTTGGTCGGACCAACATTTTTTAATTTGGGCTTAACATTGCTTTCAACTGGATGGTCATATCACGACGGGGGTGTTACCCTCACAAACCTGTTACCAACATTCACCTCATACAGCCTGGGTTGGGACGGATTGCCAGAATCACGAAGTCTTCACCTCGCTTGACGTTGTTTAACTTCGGTTATCCTACGAGAACCGGTGCATTTTACACGACAGCAACGCTGTCTAGACCAACATTTAAGTCCAAAATAAAATTGAAACAAAATCTTTTCTACGTCCTCATGATGGTTAGGTCTCAAAATACAAGAGCGCTCGAGATTCCAGTTCATAGAACCCTAGCCTACTCTAACTCCTTGAGAATCCTGCCAAAAAAAAAAAAAAAATGGTTGATCGCACATAGAAATACAATGTGGTTCAGGACGAGCCAACTTTGAAATAAAGTTGGCTGGAGACCATCACTCACCCCTCCAGCTGTAGCCAAGCTGGCTACAACAACAACAACAACTATCTCTGTCCCGTCTGCGCCGGTAGCTCAGTGGTAAAGGCGGCACTCTGTGAATCCAGAGATCCCAGAGGTCGCGGGTTCGAAACCCAGCCGGGACATGACAAGTTATCATCCTATTTGGGATTTTTACCACATAATAATGAGTCTTGAGCTTACTGCTGGAGTAATGGGGCTTAATAGTCCTAATCTGACAGTATAAATAAGGCGATATTATTATTATCTCTCTCTCTCTCTCTATCTCTATCTTTCTCTCTGTCAATACAACTTAGTGATGGATACACTTTCGCAATTTCTATTCCATCCTAATGTCTCATTGAACTTGCTGAAAAAGTTTACTTTCAGCAATAAAAGAAAAAGTAAAATCGAAAAATATTTAATGAGATCCCTTCTCAATCTTTCTCAAAATTTAAAAATAGGTAGTTCCCGTAGAAACATTAAATAAATAAATAACTACCTGATCTAGTATTTGACATTTTTCAATTGTTTGACATTATTATTTATATTTATGGGTTTAGAATTCAGTAGTAATTGTATGCAACGACCTAGGTACGTACAACAGTTTGATACACAGTATATTAATGAAATGGCGACGGAGGTTTGCGAGTTTGAAATCGGGTGCCCGAGGGGTAGGGTGATTGAGAAACGTTGAGTACCTCTGAAATGTAGGAAGCATTTCTCCATTTCTTATTCGTCCATGTATTTGCCACACACTTACTTGTTAAATAATTTAAGACATACAAAATACAGTTGTAGGTAAATCAGAAAACAGTGGTCATTTTATATTTCTAAACTACAAAGAGTATATTAATAAATTAATATAGGTCATTTTCAAAAACAAAAAAAAATCATGAAAATTAAGAGCAAATACTTGTTAGGATACTTTTCCTTTTTTTATCGGCGGCAGTAAGTAAAATTCAACATTAGACAATTTTTTTTTCTTTATACTAATATCTTTAATCTGAGTCTCATAACCGTGCGCGCTTGCTTCGATCTCATAATACCCTATATCTAGGTATCTCCTAAACATTCTGTTTACATCCGACTTCAGAACTATGCTCTCTTTTGTATTGGAAATTCTGATAGTCCCTCTGAGAGGTGTTCTACTCTTTGCCTTAAAAATGAAGGCCTCTACACCTTGAAAATAGTCTTGTTGCTGTAAACGAAAATGCTGACATTCAGAGTCTTGGATCATCAGTGTTAAATATTGAAGTTTGTATCCAGGGGCAGTTACGGAAATATTATAATTACCACTTTCCAGAAAAACCCAGTACTCTCCGTTTTCATCCGTTTTTGTCTCCAGCTTTCGAAAATTTGAGGAAACAGCAGGTACACTTGAGAGAACTTTTCGATTATCTGCCTTATGTATTGTACCATCCTTGGATAGAACTTTGATGACAGCTTCCTTAAGAGGCATGTTGTTCTCATTGGTTACCGTACCGAAAACACCACGACGATTCAGACTAAAGTTAAGTTCAACAGGTTCTTTCTCATTTATAGTGACTATTGTGTTTTCTTTCTTGTAGCCCAAGACAATGACTGTTATGTTATACGTCCCCGGAGCCAGGGTGTCTCCAAATTCTCCCTCATTAATATGGATGTAACAAGGTCTTTTAAAAGTTCTGGGGTCTTCTACTCTTCTTCTTCTATTTCTTCTATTTTCTTCTATTTTCTTATACATGATAGTGCCCTCTTTTATTGGCTTTCCATTATCGGTAGTCACCACGTAACCATAAAAACTGGGTCGCTCTAGCAAGAAGTCAAGTTGAACATAACGGTTATCTTCCGTTAGATTCACAAGTTTGGTCTCCATAATGAATGATGCAGATGGGTGCACAGTCACATTATACAAACCCGGGACCAGCAGTCTCCAGTACTCTCCGTCTTCAGTTGTCTTAACCCAATGCACTTTTCCTTTTACTTGAACAATAGCTCCTTTGACAGGATTACCTTCCTTGTCCCTCACCAGGCCATAGATGCCTTGATGAATGCTATCGATGTAGTTGAGCATGGATGGCAAGTTCAAGGCCCAATACGAGGGAAGGTCAGACGGTGGGGCCCATTTGCAACAGCTGACGTGAAAGGTGATTTCAAAGCAGTTGGATGAGAGAAAGTTTGCCTCGCCCATATTAACTAGATAACAAACAAAACAAAAATGATTTTTTTTTTAAATATTATCGAGAGTGTCCACTGTCCAATTATCTGAAACAAAAATGATTTTAGAATATTTCATTTTAGATTTTGTTGTGTTGTGTTTTCAATTCATAGGGGTTCCATAACTATATTATCATTATACAGGGTGGTCCAGAAAGTTTGCACCAAAATGATAGGGGTGATAAAAGAGACGATTTCCAACAAAAATGCCCCCGAACATTTTCCTTTATTTTTTGTCGTTTTCAAAATGGCGGCCAAAACGTGTGTTTTTCAAATATTCCGACTTTGGTTTGGCTTTTGATTTTTTTAATTTTTTCTGTACCACTTAGAAAAAAACGGATTACATTTTTTAATTGAGAATAAAATTTTAATTAAAATAAATTAAATAAACTCGTTTAATGTTTTAATGATCATGCTCATTTAGGCAGACAAAGTTGTGAACGCACCGTGACTGAAAGACTTTCTTCATGTTTGCCATTAAATGGCATGAAAATTTTAAATGTAACTAATACGGCACTCATCAAGGAAAACATCTGTGTTTTCTCAGAATTGTAACAATGCATCATTTTTTAAAATGACTTCAGTACTTTCGGAGCTATGGGCTATTTTTCCGAGTAACCTCATAAACCCGAAAATGCATGATTGGCAATATTGAGGCTACTAACACGTACTGTCTAAGTTGTCCCCATTTTCTTCTGAAAACTTAGGTACCTACTTTTTCCAGTTGTTATTCCTAATTAATTATCCCATTAATTTTGAATCTTTTATTTCAGACGGATTATGAGGTAAAAGACCCAGGTTCGAGCCCCGAACTATTAATAAAGCAGGACAGACAAAGGATAAACAAGAAGACATGTTTAAATAAGTAAATTTAATGTCATTTAATAACTTAAAAGCTGTATTTACGTAGGTACCTACCTACCTATTTATCTACCTACCTACTTAACTACATAGTACCTACCCTTCTCGCATCTAATAGGTATCAGAAACCTACTTAATTATGTAGGTAGGTATTATGACCATTATCCTTCTTTGCATGTAGGTATGATGCGTATGAAAAACATGTTTATCTTGTTAAAATTACTTGTTTATCAGTGGAGGAGATTGACATCCAATTGTCCCCGTGATATCGTACTTAGGTTGACACAACGCACTATGTATGTTCTCTAATTTCTTCGATTCGGGTCTGAGACAATCATTGTTTATTTTAATTAAAACCAAAACAAAATATTTAGATCAAAAATAATTACCTACCTATTTGTTATTATCATTTTTGAAGTATTTGAATACGTAGCAAGTACCTTCGTAGTTTTATTTCAGTGATTAATTTCTAATTAATTAAATAAAAGTGCGTAAATCAAATATTTTGGCCGTGCAACTGCAACTACAAAAAATAGGTTAATAATCTTTGCAGCTTACCAATCTCTTTTTATTACCTATTTTATTTTTTCCGTTTTACAATAATACTAGGTATGCAGCGAGACTATCTGTGAGATAAGTACCTACTTACTCTATTTTAAGAGCTATAAACATCATACTTTCTGTAGCTATGGCACGTCGTCGTTTCTTTGGCAATAATGACTACGCTGACATGATGTTAGCCCTGGGTGCTGCAGAAGGAAACACAAGAGAGGCTGTGAGGATCTACGAGGCGCGTTACCCAGACAGACCAGTACCATACAGAAGAACATTTCAAGAAGTGGACAGGAGGATAAGAGAGCAGGGAATTCGAACTGATCACCATGGCGGTGGTAGACCCAGGACCGCAAGGACACTTAGGTTTGTGCAAGAGGTTCTTCGGAGAGTCGAGGATAATCCTAGAACGAGCAGTCGGGCAGTTGCCAATGATGTTGGTACCAGTCATCAAACGGTTCTCAGAATTCTTCACGAAAACCCTATGCATCCGTATCATATCATGAAAGTACAAAAACTGACCCCGGACGATTTTGAGCCGAGGGTGGCTTTTGCCCGGTGGTATCTGCAAAGTCTCCAGGAAAATGCAAACTTTGATAACGTTGTACTATGGACTGATGAGGCCTGTTTTTCACAACATGGCCTCTACAACATCCATAATTCACACATATGGAGTGAAGAAAATCCGCATGCGGTCCAGGCTGTGAGAAGTCAGTGGCGTTTTTCCGTCAATGTCTGGGGTGGAATTGTTGGTGACCACTTGTTAGGACCCTACATTCTACCAAACAGATTAGATGCCCACTCCTACCACGTGTTTCTGCGGGAAGTGCTGCCAGACCTTCTAGGAGAAGTAGCACCAGAGGTGAGGGAAAATATTTTTTTCCAACACGACGGAGCACCAGCTCACTTTGCTCGGTTGAATCGGGAATACCTGGACGAGACGTACCCTGGAAACTGGATGGGACGCGGTGGTCCACATCCATGGCCAGCTCGATCGCCGGAATTCAACCCGATTGATTATTGTCTGTGGGGTCACATAAAAGACTTGGTTTACGAAACGCCCATTGAGACAGAAGAAGAGTTGATTGCGAGGATTGTAGCGGCGTTTGGCGAATTCCTGGAGAAGGCCGGGGTGTTCCGTAACATCCGCAGGAGCATGAGGAAGAGATGCCACCTCTGCATAGAAGAAGGAGGACGCCACTTCCAACAGTTCTTGTGAAATCCAGAGTTTCCAGAGGTCGTGGGTTCGAGACCCAGCCGGGACATGACAAGTTATCCTCCCATTTGGGATTTTTACCACATAATAATATGTCTTGGGCTTACTGCTAAAATAATGGGACTTAAAAGTCCTAATCGGGCAGTATAAATAAGGCGACATTATTATTATTATTATTAGAATACTGACCCTATTTTTTTTACTTTCCTTATCCTATAATAAGGACAGTAATGTTTTTTATCTGGAGTCTGAGAAAGTACCTATTTTTATTTCATTGTTGTGATATTTTTTGCCCTCTGTACCTAAATGTAAGGTAACTATTTAGTAATTTAGATAAGTCTGAAAAAAAGTCTGATTTTTATTAATTTTCCTAAACATAACTATTGAAGTGTATCTATTTTTACTTTATTCTTTGTTGTGATATTTTCTTCTCTCAAACTACCTTAAACTGTTACCTACCTATTTTGTTATGTAATTTTGTTTTTCCATACTTACTGTTGTTATTTGTTTATCTTTTTTTCAAGTAAAAGATGTTGTTAAAATGATTAATAAAACATTTAGATCAGGTCAGGACCTATGTACCTGCCTATTGTCATTATAAATCTCTTGCGTTTTCAATTAATAGTTTGTACCTGCACTACCTACCTACCTACTGTAATTCTATCGATCAGGGGCTCGAACCTGGGTCTTTTACCTCATAAACCGTCTAAAATAAAAGATTAAAAATCGGATAATTAATTAGGAATAACAACTGGAGAAAGTAGGTATCCAAGTTTACGAAGAAAATGGGGACAACTTAGACAGTACGTGTTAGTAGCCTCAATATTGCCAATCATGCATTTTTGGGTTTATGAGGTTACTCGGAAAAATAGCCCATAGCTCCGAAAGTACTGAAGTCGTTTTAAAAAATTATGCATTGTTACAATTCTGAGAAAACACAAATGTTTTCCTTGATGAGTGCCAGATTAGTTACATTTAAAATTTTCATGCCATTTAATGGCAAACATGAAGAAAGTCTTTCAGTCACGGTGCGTTCACAACTTTGTCTGCCTAAATGAGCATGATCATTAAAACATTAAACGAGTTAATTTAGTTTATTTTAATTAAAATTTTATTCTCAATTCAGAAATGTAATCCGTTTTTTTCTAGGTGGTACAGAAAAAATTAAATTAATCAAAAGCCAAACCAAAGTCGGAATATTTGAAAAACACACGTTTTGGCCGCCATTTTGAAAACGACAAAAAATAAAGGAAAATGTCCGGGAACATTTTTGTTGGAAATGGTCTCTTCTATCATCCCTATGATTTTGGTGCAAACTTTCTGGACCACCCTGTAGAACTCTAATACACATGACCATCAAATTTACTCAGAGTTCAAGTATTGATTCAAGAATGTTTGTGCCTCAACAAATAATCTAAAAAATCTTCGAGAACAATAATCCAACCCAGTCTTGGTAATCCTAATGTACGTGTAGAAAGCGTTTTAATAATTTTACAAGCTCAAGTGAGCGACAGACTAGCTTTGAGGAGGCAGTACTCTGGTGTATGAGCACAAGCCATACTTTTTGCCCTCACTGATTCCTGCTCAAGCGTACTCCTCCTCCAATCTGCCGTCGCGTCGTGGTGAAATAATTATTAACCAAACACAGTGAGGTTCTTTTTTAACTTGCATACTGGACGATTTAGTTTTCGTTTGTCTGTCTGAATGTCGGTTTGTCTGTCTGTATATCTGTGTGCCTCTCTGTCTGTGTATCTGTGTGCCTGCCTGCCTGTCTGTCTGTCTGTTCCAAGATAACTCTCAAACAGATTCTTCAAAATATGTAATTTTGTATACATGTTCATTGGGGTCTTAGAATTTTACGTATAGTTTTTGGGCCGAATTAGGCCACTCGAGTGACTCGAGGCCAAATGGGGGCCGTTTCGGTTAAAATTGAAAACGATTTTTCTATTTCTATTGAAACAAGCAAGGATCTAGAAGTTTTGTACAATCGTTGAGAAAAAATATTTGAGTTCAGTAGTTGGTGATCGAGAAAGCTAAGGGGTAAAAATAGTAAAAGGGCCGGTTGATATTTTTTAATTAAAACCTATCGAGTGGGGTATTGAATGAAAGGCCTCGATGTCCTCGTGCTTGATTCAACATTTATAATGCGATATTTGAATCTGTGTGCGGTTTACAGTTCACAGAACCACTCGTTTCTGTAAATCACACATTTACCTAACTTTCATTTTCGTGTGAAAATGGAATATTTACCACCCGTACCTTTAGCTTTGTCAGACTCTGTCAGGAGCCCTGATTTCCTTGTTCTTCTCCCTATTCTTCTTTTTATTCGCCTTTTCCCACTTATGCAGGGTTCTGCGTTTTGTGTCAGTCCCTTCAAGTCTGCTATATTGTGAATTTCATTTCCTGTCAAACTCTTCTCAAGTAGATCTTAGACTTTGCAGTCCTTCGAACTTTTCTTTGGTCTACCTTTTGCTCTCTTTCCTTAAACTTTTATCACAGCAATTTACCTACATAATCTTTTTCTCTTCACCCAATATGTCCATACCGTCGTAACCTGTTATTTTTTTATTTATTTTTTTTTCGGTTAAGTTCACGGAGAAATTACTCCATTTTTATAGTTAGTACTAGCGGGTTACACCCGCCGCTTCGCCAGCCCATCAAACACACACACCACACACGCACACCCACACACACCCAACCACCCACGCACACCCACACGCACCCATACGCACACCCACACGCACACACACACACCCATACGCACACCCACACACGCGCACACACACACACATTTTTTTTCCTTACCCGGCGTAGCTCAAGAACGGCTCATCAGAAATTCGCAATCGATATGTCAATTGAAAGCTCAAACCCTTGCCTAAAACTTTCTCGCTTTGAATTGATAGGTCGTCGCGACAAATTTCTTTGCCCTCACAGATTTTTGTTCAAGCGTGGCGTATTCCTACTCTAAAATGCCGGTGAAATTATTTATGTAAATCACATACTTCCATTTTCGTGTGAAATTTTAATATGAACCTTCCTACCTGTACCCCTAACTTTGTCAGAATCTGTCAAGAGCCCTGATTCCCTTCTATGTTACAGAAAACAATTAAAAATACAAAAACGAACACAATACTTCCGATTTCTAATATTAGAAATTTCTCGGAAGTAATTTATTATATGGTAATTTTGTAATTTTTGTGTACACGAGAAGAATTGGCTTGCACCACCTGTCTTCTGATAGAGTTTAAGCGCCTATTTGAAAAAAAAAAAAAAAAAATATTTTTCCAAAAAAATCGATGGTAAATTCCTGTCTTAATTGACTCTGTTCTTCAAAAAGTATTTTTCTACCCAAATAATAGACAGGTATTTTTTAATGTAAACACTTACTATCAGGACTGTCAGAAATACGGAGTCTTTTATCCGAGAAAAATTTAAGGCACGGATTACCGTACGTCATCACTGGATTTTGAACAGTATAATCTCTCACTAGCTTCACAAACACCTCTTCGTCCGTATCCAAAAACCTTGGAGGGTAGACGTCCCTATCAAAAGGGTACCTGGCGGCAATAGCACCCCCTTTAAGATTTCCGGAGAGGACGAATGGATTTTTCTTGATGAAATCCAGCATACTCTGTGTTTCTTCTTGGAGAGTCCTGTAAAAAAAGTCCCTATTTTACACCAACAACAAGATAGAGTAGTTTTTTTCAACATTTAAATACTCTCCTCAAATAAAACAACTTTTACTTGGACGACCTTCGACGGCAGAATAGTTATCATCGTATCATGTTATCAGTATCGTATCATCGTATCAGTAAAGTTATCATCAACAGTTTCTGGAGAAACAACCATCAGTTGTTTTTCAAACTTATCAATACAAAGTACATAGTAAAATAAATATATAAATGTGTTTCTTTGTGTTATCATATCACAATTTTTAGTGGCTAGCGCAGAATTATGGGACTTTTCCATATCTTTAATATCCCACATTGGTTTAACGTCGCTTTCAACTGCCATGGTCATATCACGACGGGGGTTTTACCCTCCATTCGCAGGAAACTCACAAACCTGCTACTCACATTGACCTCACCCAGCCTGAGTGGGGCCGGGAAAAGCCAGCGTCACGAGAATTAGAATTTGAATGGTCACCCATCCAAGTCTTAACCTCGCTGGATGTCGCTTAACTTCGGTGTTCTGAAGGGAACCGGTGTATTCAACATGCCATCGACGCTGGCTTCCCACATTCTTATTTTTGCCTATAATTCCGCCACTGGTCGTTGCTAACATTAAATCAGCTACTCATTTTTCCTCACGAGGTGTGAGTGAACCAAAGTACATAATAAGCCATAATAAAATAATATTAGTTAGGAAGACAGTCATTGAACTCAGCAATTTCATGAAATGGAAGTTGGGCCTTGTTCCAGAAAGTTTTCTCAGTCATATTTCCCAAATATCCCTTGCAACTACATTCTGATTTGGTTTTTTTGGGTAAACAACACTTCTCATTGGGCTATTTGAACCAAATTTGAGGGTTGAATCAGAGATTCAGAGATTTTGCGTTGAGACATATTTCTTACCAAGTGCAATCCAGATTCAGATACGAGTTGGGGAAATCATGATCCAGTTCTACTCCACGCCCGTTGAACGAGTATTTTGGTGGATTCAATGTTTGTTTATTTTTATTTTCTAAGCTATACAACCGATCCGGGTTCATAGTGGGTACAATCCAGATGTCAGTCGTGTTCAGCAGTCGAGTCACATCCTCGTCCACTCCGTCGCTATACACCAAGTACTGTATGAGTGACACCTGGGGAGAAAAAATCAAAGCATTTTTCTAAGAGGCTGAAAAAAGTGTAAAAAATTATAATGGTTTAAGAAAAGTGTTGAAAATTGGATTTTCAGAAAATCCAAATATGTCCCCAGCCAGGGGAGAAAAACCACAGCGGCGACAAAAAGCCGAGTTTTAGCTAGTGCTATTATAATATAAAAAGATTAAAATACGCTAAATAATAGATATCAAAAGATATTTATATTTACCATCAAGGCGTACCCGACTGTCTCATCTCCATTAATATTTGCCACGTACTTGAACATAGGCACAAGGAGCTTCCTTTTCTCCTGGACATTTCGACTGATCCGCACTGCATAAATCGATTTTCTTAATCCAGTGTTCCCTATCACGATAGATGTGACAATTTGGGAATATTCCTGTTCAAGATTTTGTAAAAGGTTTCTTAAACCATCCGAATCCACATAGTCGTCAAGTTTGATGGTCTGTTCGCCAACGGATATAGACGAGTTAATGGTTAAGTTGTACGAGTTGGCAATTGAAACTATGTTTTTAGTAAATACAAAGGAGAAAAGCGACATTAATAGCAGAATCCTTGATAATGGGTGAACCATGTTCAAAAAATAAACCTTACTTCAGAAGAACTTGCGATTCGAGATTACGAAACACTCCTTGTGCAGATAAAATTTTGATGTCGGCACTAAACTATTTACACAATATAGACACGTAATAGCTAGACACGTATAGTACTATCTATGTATGTGCGTCATCGAAAAGGCAGTTTGACTCAGTTGGTATTCCTGGGTACTAATTAAGAGACAATAAATCAGCTATGATGTATATACAGAGTAAGACAAAAATAAAGGAGCCACTCGAAATATCTAGAGAACTGATTTGAAAATTACAAAAAAATGCTAAAACATAGCATGTGTACCTTTATATCAAGGGAAAATTATTTTCAACAGGGTTTTGATTTTTATTAATACCAGGGGCGGCTACCATTAGAAAGAATTGAATTTTCAAGCTTATTTATACTAATGGTATAAATTTATATTTATACGACTTTATACACAAGCGTATACAGTAGCTCCTGTGTCATGGCTACGAAAGTTTAAAAGATATTATGCAAAATATGAATTTGGTCGGAGCATTTTTTATTATTAAAAAATAGACCCAAAAAATCCGTTATTTAATATTAGGATTTCTAGGAAGTAAAATATTATGTTTCTTCAAGTGGCGAATAAAATTCATTAAAAAATGTTAATTTTTTTTTTACCAAATAACTCTTTGATACCTATGTTGTTTGCTTTTTCTTTTTTTTTTGGAAAACGAACATTATACAATCAATATTTAATGGATTGTATAATGTTTAACAACATATAAGTTATTCTCGAAAATTATAATGATAAAATGTCAACAGAGGCTTTTAAAAAGTTTTTTTTTTGTAGTTGACCAAACGATATTTTACCTCGTTGAATTAGGTCATGGCGGGATTTTTACTACTTTTCATCTACTTTTTTTTGAAGCAGGTGAAATTACAGATAGTACATTGTAGAAGTTACAAATGATAATAATAATATCGCCTTATTTATACTGCCCGATTAAGACTACTGAAGTCCCATTATTCCAGCAGTAAGCCCAAGACATATTATTATGTGGTAGAAATCCCAAATGGGAGGATAACTTGTCATGTCCCGGTTGGGTTTCGAACCCACGACCGCTGGAATCTCTGGATTCACAGAGTGCCGCCTTTACCACTGAGCTACCAGGACAGACAACAATGATAAACAATAGAGACAAACAGGGGTTTGAGATTTAGTTAAAAAATGGGCTTATTGGTGTACGGTGTATAGCTGTACGTGTACAGTGAACATGGTAGATAATGCAAAAAATATTTTCATTTATATTCATTGCACATTGTATAACTAGAAAATTTCAGGCGCGCATAAAAAATTCTTCATGCGAATTGTGAAAATTTTGATTGTTTGGCTCCATAACCGTCAAAATAACAATGACTTAGAGGAGCGACAATCTGTGCAAAAATTCAAGTTACGATAAATTTGAAATCATGTATTTTTCCATGTACTATACATGTTTTGTTAGTAAGTAGTATAATATTATAGTAGTTTAGTAAGTATAAAATACTAGTTATTATGTTTTTCTAGTTATAATATTATCCTGTATTAAATTTACAATAAATAAAGAGGTGCTATATTAACTGTTAGCATAATGGGACTCCCTGTCTCGAGCTGACAGTCTAAATAAAGCACTACTATACTATACTATATTATGTATGCGGGGTATCATCACACCTGTACTGTTTTTTTTGTAGCACAGGTAACAAGGATCTCTCTTTCTCTCTATCTCTTTCCTGACAAAATTCATCCATGCGAAACAAATTCTCTTTCAAAATTTCAAGATGAAATAGATGTAGAAAGTTTAAGAAAACGTTTCACGACAGCTTGCCTGAATTCTTAAAAGCGTATGATTGGAAAGCAATGTTCTAGTCAATGGGATTCAATCCTACCGTCCTGGAGGTCGATGGTTCAAGTCTCAAGTTAAGTACATTTTTTTATATTGGAAGAAGTATAATAATGTATTGTTTTGTTCACATTCTATTCAGGTGATGTCACACAAAATTTTTGACTTTGGCAATCCAGAGAGTCTGGCTGGGGGACTAAAAACAGGGAGTAGACCAGCATTGGCTTGGTTCTGGGGGCCCTTGTCAATTATTATACTCCTTGTAAAGACAGTGGTAGAAGTGCTGAGTCATTCCTCCACTGTCTAGCTACCATCGTTCACGATGACGCCACCCTATGATGATGACAGCAGACAGCATTCCAGACAGCACTGTCACTCTCGAAATACCCAAATCTCGCTTTCTAACGTCAAATTTCGTTCAAATAAGTCAATCAGAGTGTGTTGTTTAAAACAGTTGAAAAGGAGATTTGGGGATTATGATAGTGAGAAAGTTTTCTAGAACAAGATCTAGCCGTCCGGATATAATTCTTCTTCTTTCACTTTGCTTTTTTCCAAATCTACTTGGGGTCGGCGTTGTTCAAACTCATGGTTGAGGTTGGTTGGTTGTGCCACATTTTTATGACTGGATGCCCTTCCTAACGCCAACGATTATATTTGATTTAACGTCCTGATTAGGACGGGGGTTCTACCCTTCATTCGCTGGGAATCGTACCAGCTAACCACATTGACCTCACCCCTCACCTAGCCTGGGTAGGGCCGGAATTGCTAGCCTCATGTGTACGGAGGGAACAGAATCTTCTGTGTGAAAAGTCTGCTTCGACCGCGAATCAGAATCTCTGGATTATTATGAAAGAGAAAAAACGTCAAGTTTTCGAAAAAAGTCAAACCTATGATAATGTATATTTTCTTAAAATAAATACAAATAATTTGTACAATCGGGTTGTGATACAATTTTAATTCAGCTATTCTTTAATTTATGCTCATACACCTCTACCTGCAATTTTTTGTTGCAATACAGTCTAACCTGGATATAATAGAACCCAAGGGACAGAGCAAAAATTCTATCAGATGTTTTTAATAGAGAGAACAATAAAATAAATATATTTTAAGAGACTGCTTTCATAATAGAGAGTTGCCAAAAGACAGAGTAAAACCATCAATAATCCAATAAAAAAGTTATCATATTAGTGTTAATCCCTTCCGTGATATCACAACTTTCAAACTCGCTTTAATAATTCTTCGTTGAAACCGGACTTGAACCACCGACCTCCAGGTTACAAGTCCGCCGCCTTATCGATGAAGCTACTGAGGTCGGCTTTCAATATGTATAATGAATATTATACATAATATTTGAATTCTCTATTACATACTCCTATTACACCTAAACAGGTGACGCAGGACTTGAGATTTCTCTATTTAAATATGTTTCTAATATAACCAGTTCTCTATTGCACCTAAACAGGTGACGCAGGGACTTGAAATTTTCTGTTATATCCGAGTCCATGATATCCAGGTTCCTCTGTATTTTTAAAATCAAAGAACATAGAACACCCCTCATCCAGAGCAGAAGAATGCGGCACTGTGTCCATAACACACACCGCATCTGGATGGCAATAGGCGCAGAAGAAACATATTTAATTTCATAGTTCGAACGAAGCAATAGAAAGAAATGATCCGTTAACATTTAGGGCCCAATTATGTAAACAGGATTTGTTAATCCTAGTGGAACACTGTCATTTAACTTTCATCTTGACAACAACTGTAGAGGTCATATCTAAGCCGGGCTTTGTAGCTGTATATTAATTTTGTGGCGAAACGGAGCTGTGGCCAGCCTTCGTGGCGGAAAATCTTGTTTTAAAATACCTATCGGACAGCTTATAAAATTTAAGGGTCGGCTTAGATTTACTAATCCTGTTTCATAATACGGCCCTCACTGTCATAATCCCAAATCTCCGTTTCAACCGTCACATAACGCTTTCTGATTGGTTAATTTGAATGAAATAACAATCAGTGTGTGTTGTGTGACGGTTGAAAAGGAGATTTGGGGATTATGAGAGTAAGTGCACGAACACAAAGGAGGCTTATACACCAGACCTGGTACACGTCAAATAATCTAACCATATGAAATGTAAGCGGCCACAACGAGTCTCAAAAATTTCTATATCAAGCTGTAAGTAGGTTTCTACAAAAAAATTCTTAGAGATTATCCCGCCCTTTAGTTAGGACATATGTTTTATATATTTTTCTATTCTTTTTCATTTTTATTGTACATATTGTTTCCATTTTTTTCATTGTTAAAATAATTATTTGTACTGTACATAAGTCCATTTATATCTAATAAAGTGTTAAATAATAATAATAGGTACCAGGGTCTGGGGTCGAGGGTATAGGCCAGGGTCCTCGTTGTGGCCACCTACTAAGACAGGTTCCTGGAATGACGACAAAGTCTCAAATCAATCAGTAAAACAAAGGTCGTTCGTTTGGAAGAAGTGCGCCATGTAAAGAAAGACAAATTCAACTCTAATGAAGAAGACATAAAGTTTGTCTGAACAAACGGTGGAGATCTATGAAGCAATCACGAGGATCGCCTAAAAATGCGAACTCTAAAAATAAAGTTATTTACAATTACATTCGAGGATAATAATTACAAATACATGTAAAAATTTACAGAAATGATATATATTGTGATACTGATGATATGTATTTATAATATGTACAGGTTATCGTCATATATTTGAGGTCTGAACATTTTGTAAGAAGAATAAAAGAACACAAAAAGAAATTAAGTCTAAAAGTTTGTACAAAGCAAACATCAAGGGCGAAATTAATAGACAAATTCTATCACTTAAGTCACTGCTAAGCGTCGGTTTTCCCTATCTTACACAGTACGCAATCCGTGACTTAGCGCCACAGAGGTATTACAAAAAGGTCTATTAATTCCCCCGCCTAAGGGTAAAATGAAAGAGCTTTTGAGATACCTCTGTCGACTCAAGTCTAGATTTATGCTTAGTTTTTTTTTAACTTTGGGTTTAGTTCACGAAGTCTTCACCTCGCTGGACGTTCTATGACTTCGGTGATTCTACGGGAACTGGGCATCAACGCGGGTGTTTTGCAAATTGTTTTGATGTAAAAACTGACTGGAACATGTGAATCTGACGTTGTTAAATAATTTCGCCCTAGATCACACAGGTAAAACTCGGTCACTCGTCCAAAAGCAATACATACTTATATTAAAGGCGAAATTAATAGACAAAATCCATGACTTAAGCCATTTTTTTATTGGGTTTTCGAACTCTTGACTACCTGCTTCTATGATTGCCAGTTTGTAGTTCGAAGGTGCGAGTAGCGTACCATAATAATTTTTAAAGAAACAGCAAAATATTTTTTATTAATATAAAAAACACTCATTGCTTAGCAAAGGTTTTCCCTATCTTATAGAGGACGCAATCCGAGACTTAGCGCCACAGAGGTATTACAAAAACGTCTATTAATTCCGCCCTACACTTAAATTGCCTAAGGTGGTGCGAAAGAGAACGCCTCAGGCGATATCAACACCCTTGATCAGGCTTTGTTTATTACTAGAAACCAATTGTTATTTCATGTTCATTGTGGATAAAAAAAGGAATACAATTTCTTCCATTATTTATAAATACAGTCTATTCTGGATATAAGAGAAACCTGGATATAAGAGGAACCTGGATATAAGAAAACAATTTCCAGGTCCAACAAACCCCTCTTTATAAGGGAAAATGACCTCTTTGTAAGAGAAACCTAGGTATAAGAAAAAAGAGTCTGGTCCTTTGAGTTCTCTTAAAATCCAGGTTTGACTGTATACTCAGAAAGTTAAAATGTAATGCTTGGTCTGAATTAAAAAAATAATTGTTGATTAAGAAAAGCAAATTTTCAAATCACAGAACCGCCCTTACGGAGGAAAATTATGTTAAAAAGAATTATTAACTAAGAAGGAATAGGCCTGTCTAGGCTGATAAGATCCAGGATAAAAGGGCGCTCTAAAGCCTGGGTCGATGGCACGTTGAATACACCAGTTCTCATTGAAGACAACTTCGGTGATCCTTCGGTGAGGGCGAACATGAGCTCTGCTACAGTCTGGGGAGCCGGTATTCTACCTCTCTGTAGCAATTATGAAAAATTGCGAGTTAATGTAGCTAGTATTCACTAGCCTGTTTCGGGGTGCGGCACCTGTTGTTAACTTATCCGCTTCGGTAATCCTACGAGAACTGGTGCGCCATCGACGAGAGCTTAGCGTTCATTAATTCGAGCCCTAGTAATACTGTGCTATCCACAATCTTTGTGAAGACGCCCACGCTTCACCACAGAAAGAAAAAAACTACTATTCGAAGGGCGCGCTGAACATGTTGAGATCTTCGAAGGAGGCGCCCTGGTCCAGCATCTGCATCATCATGTCCGACATCTCCTGGCCGCCCGCCCCCGCCCCTGGGTGGTGCATGGTCTGCTCGCCGCCCTGCCACCCGGCCGCCCCCCAGAGGGCCGGGGGGGCCGCGTTGTAGCCCTGAGGGCCGCGCGGGCCGCCGCTCAGCTGGGTGTAGGTGGGCCCGTTCGGGGAGCGGGAGGGGGAGAGCTGACTGTACTGGTAGCCTTCCGTCACGGGCTGCTGCTGCAACGACACAGGAGGGGAGGGTTTTATACAGGGTGTAAAAAGTTTTTATACAGGGTGTACAAGTCTGGCTGGGGGACGTTAAACAGGGAGAAGACCAGTATAAACAGATAACTATAAACAGAGAACAGACTAGCAAACCCGTTCAAGGCTAGCTTGCAGTTTTTTAAGGGTTTAATGGCTTATGAAGAAAAGTCCAAGTCCTCATAATGGTTGATCGCACATAGAAATATGTGGTTCAGGACGAGCCAACTTTGAAATAAAGTTGGCTGGAGACCATCACTCCTCCCTCCAGTTGTAGCCAAGCTGGCTATAATAATAACAACAACAACATACAGGGTGTAAATAAATGTATGGACGATAGTTGAGGAGCATGTTCCTGGATATAAATAAGGTTTGGTCCACTCTCCAGCTCTGCTGACTTTTCGAGGCCTATTTAAGGGTTGGTGGAAGAAATAGCTAGAGGCAATAATGCCGCCCTGCAGTTAGGACATGTGTATTTTTTTTCTGCATTTTACTTCCGAAAATTTTGTATTATTAAAACTCGGAAGTATTTTTCTGTTGTTTTTTTTTTAATTATATTTTTTTGTATATAATTTTGTAATTATCTGTTGTCTGGATGTCCTTATTAATAGTTGGTATACTGGGACTTTCTAGTCTTAGTTGTTGTTGTTGTTGTAGCCAGCTTGCCTACAGCTGGAGGGGTGAGTGATGGTCTCCAGCCGACTTTATTTCAAAGTTGGCTCGTCCTGAACCACATATTTCTATGTGCGATCAACCATCATGAGTACTTTTTCTTTATAAGCCATAAAACCCTTAGGAAACTGCAAGCTAGCCTGGCTTGTGAGGGTTGGCTAGTCTGTTCTCTGTTTATAGTCCTCTAGCGAGACACTGGTCTTCTCCTTGTTTAACGTCCCCCATCCAAACTATAAATAAATGTATGGACGATAGTTGAGGAGCATGTTCCTGGATATAAAGAAGGTTTGGTCCACTCTCCATCTTCGCTGACTTTTCGAGACCTATGTAAGGGTTGGATGAAAGAGATTGTCAAAGGCAATTACCCCGCCCTTCAATTAGGACATGTGTTTTTTTTCTGCATTTTACTTCCGATAAATTTGTAATATTACAAATCGGAAGTATTTTTCTGTTTTTTTTTTCTTCTTATATTGTTTTGTATATTATTTTTTTTTTAAATATATTAATTTGTAATTGTCTGTTGTCTCTATGTCCTTATTAATAGTTGGTATACTGGGACTCTCTAGTCTTGGTCAAAAGCATAACTGAGGACATTCTAATGGCACTCACCTGTCTGAGCGTCCACTGGCCCGAGTGTGGGTGAGGGTGGGGGTGGGGGACTTGACGCCCTGGGCGCGGGTGACTTGGGGGGCGGGGCCCTGGGGCGAGTAGGCACTGGCCTCGTACGAGGGGTACACGCCGCCCTCCGGCCTCTGGGGAACCGCGGCTGGAAGAGATAAATATATTTTTTTATTACAATGTCTCCTTATTTTCTAGACATTTTACAATTTATTGATAGGATAAGATGATAGAAAAGTACAATATTGAAGGTATGAAGATAGAAGTATATAAGAAATACATAGGATATATAATATATCTAAACTTGATACATAAGGATGAACATAGATAGGTATATTCAAATAAATAAATATTTATTTTTATCTATTGTACGTATCTCAATATACATATTTATTGTTGGATTTAAAAAAAAAATCCAACATTAAATATACCTATCTAGATACATAGATAGGTATATTTAATGTTGGATTTCCATGTTCAGTCACATCATTTGCATAGGTACATCATATGTACACTTGAGAGCAGCAAAAGCGAATCAAACTTTTTCCTCCACCAAATCTGCGATATCTTCGAAGTTACTACTTCTATCGAGTCGTAAGATATCTCAAAATGTTGTAAATTTTGTTTTCTACAATTTCATAATTTGATTGTTTAAAAAAAAACCTACCAGAAGCCGTCAAAATTAAATTTTACTACAGGATGTCCAAAAAGAAGAAAAACATGATTTTTTTATTTTTAACAAAAGACGTTCTAACCTGAGAAATCATCAAGATTCATTCATAACAATGGTGAATCAGTATTCTGTGTTGCCTCCCCGAGCTTTGATCACAGCATTCATTCGATTTGGTATTGAGTGGATCAAAATAACCACAATTTCTTGGGGCAACCCCTGCCTTCTTCGGTGAGGGCGATCTTGAGCTCTGCTACAGTCTGGGGAGCCGGTATTCTGCCTCAAACACTTCGTTTGAGTGGGTCACACAGATTTTCAATCGGATTGAGGTCGGCACTAAGAGAGGGCTAGTCCAAAGTGTCAATATTCTCCTCACCCAAGAACTCCCAAACACAGTTTGCCACATGTGGGCGGGCATTGTCGTGCAGGAGGAGGAACTGGTCGCCCATAATTTAATCGAGAAGAACCACATGGGTCTGCAGGACTTCAAGAAGCTAGAATTTAACCAAAGAAAACTTCAACTGGACCCAAACTCTCTAGAGAGCACAGGGAAAGGAGACTCAGATTCGCCATAGAACACGTGGATTGGATACCCCAGCAATGGCGCTCTGTTCTCTTCACTGATGAATGCCGGGTGTGTTTCTTTGGTAATGACAGAAGGAAAAGAGTCTATCGAAGAGCGGGAGAAAGGTATGCTGAGTATTGTATCACAGAAACTGTCAGTTTCGGCGGTGGTTCCTGTATGGTGTGGGGTGGGATTTCAACTGAAAGAAAGACTGAATTGGTTTTCATCACATGCGGTGCGGGAGGTGGCCTAGACAGTCAGCGATACATTGATAACATCCTGCAGACCTATGTGGTTTTCGATCAAATTATGGGCGACCAGTTCCTCCTCATGCACGACAATGCCCGCCCACATGTGGCAAACTGTGTTTGGGAGTTCTTGGGTGAGGAGAATATTGACACTTTGGACTAGCCCTCTCTTAGTGCCGACCTCAATCCGATTGAAAATCTGTGGGACCAACTCAAACGAAGTGTTCGAGGCAGAATACCGGCTCCCCAGACTGTAGCAGAGCTCAAGATCGCCCTCACCGAAGAATGGGAGAGGTTGCCCCAAGAAATTGTGGTTACTTTGATCCAGTCAATACCAAATCGAATGAATGCTGTGATCAAAGCTCGGGGAGGCAACACAGAATACTGATTTACCATTGTTATGAATGAATCTTGTTGATTTCTCAGGTTAGAACGTCTTTTGCTAAAAATAAAAAAATCATGTTTTTCTTCTTTTTTGACATCCTGTAGTAAAATTTAATTTTGACGGCTTCTGGTAGGTTTTTTTTAAACAATCAAATTTTGAAATTGTAGAAAACAAAATTTACAACATTTTGAGATATCTTACGACTCGATAGAAATAGTAACTTCGAAGATATCAAAGATTTGGTGGAGGAAAAAGTTTGATTCGCTTTTGCTGCTCTCAAGTGTATTTATGTACATCATATGTAACAAGGTCCACAATATTTTGTGAATCTTAGTGTGGAATGTCAACCAAATGAAAGAAAATGAGAAAGAGACAAGAGAATGAAACTCGAATAAGAAACTATATCATAGGAAAATATTCAGGTCTTTTTAGTCAGTAATAATTTAGACTTAAGTAATTATTGTACAATGTATTATTACTTATAACTTGGTTGTAAATAAAAATAAATAAATAAATTTCTTATTTTTACTATAATATGTAGTAGTATGAATCTATGTATCTAGTTTTTTTTAAAGGATGAGTGTTTCACAGCCTTTTTTATTTTGTAGCCATGAAACAGGAGCTACTGTATACGCTTGTGGTCTGAGTTGTAGCCTGACCATCCCGTAGTATGCCTCCTCTCTGATGGGCGAGAAGTGACACAGTACTTCCCATTTAGGTGCTGGGTCAACACGAGCGCACCGGAAGGTATCCCTTACAAACAATTGAAACCAAATTAAGAATACAAATTTTTGTCGGCACGGGGGATCGAACCCGGGACCTTCCGCATGGCAAGCGAGTGCTTAACCACTGAGCTAATCGCGCGCCCATGTGGTTAAGTAAATGATATGTATTTACAGAGAAGACTTAACAATCAGAGTCCTTGCTCATGTATCTAGATTTTTTGTGTTATCATATCACAACTTTAGTGGGTAGGTCAGCATTACCGAACTCTTTTAACATCATTTACCTCTAGTAGTAACTCCAGTCGTTATTCACACAAATAGCTACTCATGTTTCCTCTCGAGGCATGTGGGCCCTGTAATATCCAATGTACAGAGCAGAAAAAAAAATCGACCGATCGATAAGGCGGCGGACTTGTAACCTGGAGGTCGGTGGTTCGATTCCCGGTTTCAGCGTAGATTTAGTACAAGTTTGAATAGTTGTGATGTGATATCAAAAGTGATAAACACAAATATGATAACTTTATGTATATTTATTTATATCCACAATACAAGTTTTAAAGTTTTAATTTTTTAAATTAAAACTTTAAAGCTTTTTAAATTTTTAAAAAGCCAGCGTCGATGGCATGTTGAATACACCGGTTCCCTTCAGAACACCGAAGTTAAGCGACATCCAGCGAGGTTAAGACTTGGATGGGTGACCATTCAAATTCTAATTCTCGTGACGCTGGCTTTTCCCGGCCCCACTCAGGCTGGGTGAGGTCAATGTGAGTAGCAGGTTTGTGAGTTTCCTGCGAATGGAGGGTAAAACCCCCGTCGTGATATGACCATGGCAGTTGAAAGCGACGTTAAACCCCACTTAAAAAAAAAAAAAAAAAAAAAAAAAAAAGTTTTAATCATCACCCATTTGAAGGGGATTTCCTGATGTTTAAAAGTCGTTTTGAATAAATTTTGGAAAAGTCGTTTTATTCAACAATTTAGATCAACCTTTATTTACAATTTTTTATAAACAGGTGCAGTCAAAAGGTATAATTAATTAAAGATAAACAAAGTTTGATCAAGGGTGGTTATAATGTCTTTGGCATTCGTTTTGAATGTTTTGTATATTTTTTTGTTGTTGTATTTTTGTATTTTTTTTTAATATGAATAAATAAAGTGAACATAAACAAACGAAAGCTCACCGTGGATGTGCTGGGGCGAGGGCTGAGCAAGCATCTGGTGGGAGCCGGACAGGGGCGGCGGCGGATACACCTCCCGCCTCTGCAGACTGTAGTCGATGCCGGGGGCGCCTGCTGGTACACCGCCGGCTCCGGGTCCAGAACGCCGGTGGCGGGGGCGGCGGCTCACTGGCGGCGGCGGCGTGCAGGCTCTTGGCTATCGTGTTGGTGCACACGATGTACTCGACCTCGTCGTTGTACGGGTTGAGGAAGGCGTAGGCGGAGGTGCGGAGCCACACCCACTCGCCGCTCTTGGCGCGGAACCGGTGCATGGCGGACATGACCTGGCCCTTCAGCTTCAGCACTGGAACCCGACGGGGGATGTTTTTAGGGGAAAAATAATATAAAGTGGTGAAGGTGGTAGCTCAGTGGAAAAGGCGGCAATCTGTGAATCCAGAGATTCCAGAGGTCGTGGGTTCGAAACCCAGCCGGGACATGACAAGTTATCCTCCCATTTGGGATTTTTACCACATAATAATATGTCCTGGGCTTACTGCTGGAATAATGGGACTTTAATAGTCCTAATCGGGCGGTATAAATAAGGCGATATTATTATTATTTCTATTATTATATTACAACGGTAGTATTACCAGCAGAAGGTAGTATAAAAAACACTGCCAATTATGGACACAGTACTTCCTCGTGATTGTTTCACATTGTATACAGTGTATAGTTGTATACACGTACACGTGTCAATTTTGAGATTTCATACTAAATCACTTGTATCTCCAAAATCGCTGAACCAGCGATTTTGGTTCAAATTTGTTTAGAATACTATTTTTCCTACATTCCAAATTTTACAGAAAATTCTGTAACGGCAAGTAGTGGACCTTATTTTTTGACTTTTTTGTTCAAAATTTCGTATTTTCTTAAATAACAGAGTTAAATTATACTGAATTAAAAAATAAAAAGTATATGTAAAACAATAATATGCATATAACAAAATTCCATCTAAATCGGGTGTACCGTTCACGAGATATGAGCGTTTAAGTAAAAAGTTAGTGGTCAGGCGCATGGTTTCTTTCACCCAGAACCGCTATTGATGAATTTAAAATGGGACCATCTACAGAACGTCTCCTATATGTGTGCAAAATTTCATCAAAATCCGTTGAGAGTAGGGGGGGGCGGGAACATCGCATCGCTCACCCGAATCGAAGCTGTCCTTCATATGCGTGTGGTCGTCCGGGTGGAAGAAGTCGAAACAGGACTTGCTCAGCAGCTCCACGGGGTTGTAGCCCAGCAGGGAGAGCACCCGCTGGTCCACGAACGTGAACTTGCCGTCCATGGAGTGGCGCGAGATGAACTCTGGGGAGAGTAGAAGCAGAACAACGTAAGCGTTATTATTTTATTTATTTATTAAGAAATTCAGTCAGAAATTTTTTAACATTGTACGGAAATATTTCCTATCATAGGTAATTTATTTTTTATTTTCAATGTCTTATTTTTGTTTGAAAATTATCTCTGTCATTGAAATTTTAATTGTATCACAATAGTTATAAGTATCTTACTGTCAATCCTCACTTTGTAACTATGTATTATACAATAAATACAAATATTTTTTTCTATCTATCTATATTTATTTATTATTACACACTTTATTCGATAAAAAGATATGTGTACAGTACAAATAATTATTTTAACAATGAAAAAAATGGAAACAATCTATACAATAAAAATGAAAAAGAATAGAAAAATATATAGAAGCATATGTCCTAACTAAAGGGCGGGGTTATTGCTATGACATATGTATGGTTAAACATAATTATTATGTCCTAACGTAATCATTGAAATAACAACAAAAAAATTATTGGGGATTTACGTCGCTTTCAACTGCATGGTCATTCGTCATATCACGATTGGGGTATTACCATCCATTCGCAGGAAACTCACAAACCTGCTACCCCCACGAACCTTTACTTCGGTGATCATACGAGAACCGGTGCATTCAACGCGCCGTCGACGCGGTCGAACCTGGATCTAAGAGAACAGAGTCCAGGGCAAATTTACCTCTGTATAAGGGAAAATAAACTCTTTATAAAAGAAACCTTAATATAAGAGAGAAAATTCCGGTACCTTGAGTTTTCTTATACCCAGGTTCAACTGTAAAAGTTAATTTAAAAAACAACTAGTTGAAATTTTCTTGAGATTTTTTGTTGTTGTTGATTGAGTGTTTTTATGTACTGACCTGAATTATTGCTACCTCCCGCTAGATCATTGGTGTTAGGTGTGGAAGTGACTTGTAGTCTTCCTATGGCGACCAGACAGCAGTGAGCTCCGTCCTCATCCACTACACGCGTGTCTATTTGTACTCCTGAGGGGTGAAAAAAAGTACGAAATTATTCCAAGAATATTGCTCATGTGTAACTATGGGAAACAGTTCTTTGTTTATGTGTTGCTATGGCAACCAGTATATTGTTTATGTGTTGCTATGGCGACCAGTACATTGTCTATGTGCTGCTAAGGCAATCAGTACTCTTTTTTTGTATTGCTATGATAACCAGTAAATTGTTTATGTGTGACTATGGCAACCAGTACATTGTACATTGTTTATGTGTTGCTACGATGACCAGCATATTGTTTATATGTTGCTATGGCAACCAGTATATTGTTTATGTGTGACTATGACGACCAGTATATTGTTTGTGTGTTACTATGGGAACCAGTATATTATTTATGTGTCGCTATGGGAACCAGTGTATAGTTCATGTGTTGCTATGGCGACCAACAGTCTATTTGTACTCCACTTGTCTAAGGTGACTTATTGACTCCATAAATTAATGGTCTCTCAGAAAAATAATAGTTAAGTGTAAATCGGACCTTTTCTCTTATAACTCAGAGATATTAATTTTTTTATTGTAACATTTGTAACATATTATTTTTTAATCTAAAATTGACCGTTTGAATTGTATTTATACCTGTATCAATTTCTCGTTTTATTTATAACATTTGTGTAAGTAAAGCTTGTCTCGTCAATATTATACCCGTTCTACGTGTATCTATCATCATCATAAATGGTTGTATGGATTTTTTTTTGCCCAATGCCAAAAAAAATCATCATCATCAATTGTGTAACTAAAAATAATAAAAAATAAGCAAAGGATAAGAAGAAGTCTATTGAGTTAAACCAGATTTCCACTGAGCACGACATTTTGTCTGGAAGAGTGAACGGGAAGTGTTGCAAAGCAAAGTTTCAGTCTTTGGTATTCAAGGCGGAATCAGTAGATGATATTATAGTTGATATACCTCTGTGGACTTAATTCTAGACCTCAGTAGCTTGATGGATAAGGCGGCGGGCTTGTAACCTGGAGGTCGGTGGTTCAAGTCCCGGTTTCAGCATAGATTTAGTTAAGCGAGTTTGAGTAGTTGTGATATCACGAAAGAGATTGACACAAATTTGATTACTTTTTTTTAAAAACCTAGATTTTGCGTAATGTTTTAATGGGGAAACTACTAATTATTATTAAAGAGATTTGATCAAGTTTTTTTTTTTTAATGAATATTTATTTAAAGAGAGGTCTGTAACATTCAGAGTCCTTGCCCCTAATCAAGTTTTATTTACAAAATATAGTATATACAATTTACAAGAAACAAAGTTGAAATTATTAAACAAAACTTGATCAAAGGCGGTGCTCATGCCTACGGCATTCTCTTCGGACTCAAGCATAGAAACTAATGCTTTAGCCCGGACGTGTGAACTCGATAAACTCGATTTTATCAATCAATTTCACCCTTCATCTCATTCGATTCTAAAGAGCGACGCATGAAAGGACGCGAGAGACGCTTGGAAACAAAATGTTGCACTCACTGGAAAAACGAAGCTTTCGAATATGGCTGTATGGAATGGCCTTGCCAACCAATGCAAAAAAAAAAAAAAAAAAAAAAAAAAACCAAAGCTTTCGAATCTTAGAAGCTCTTCAAAGCTTAGGAGAAGTACCTTTGTATAAATGTTTCTTTATAAAGAAAATAAATAAATAAACTATTAAAAAAAAAAAAAAAAATCAGAATCCAGAACCGTGACACATTACCCGCAGGCGTGGCCAAAGGATTGTCAAACCCACCGGTAGGTGGCCAGTTCTTGATGTAGCCGGTGCAGTGCACCACGGCGAAGTTCTGGCCGTCGCGGGAGGGGCCGAGCGAGTTCCGCTGCCGCAGCCGGTTCAGATGGCCGAGGGGCGTGGCCTCGGGGGCCTCAGGGCCCACCTTGATGCGGCAGATGAAGCCGCGTCGCGACCCCATGCACAGCCGCATCGAGGCTGAAAAATGAAGGCACAATAAATAATCAAGATATTGTAAAAAAAAAAAAAAATACAAGATATTGTAAATTTAAGTGGTAAAGTTTTTTTTTAAAAAAAAAGTCCTATGATTCTGCGCTACCCACTAAAATTGTGACATAATAACACAAAGAAAAAGCATTATTATTATTATTATTAATCAATAAATGTGTGTATTCTTTGTTATTTATATGTAATTTTATATAAAACTAGGATTCTTTAAATTTTCACTCACCGAAAATGATCAAGCCTACGAGTTAGGCGAAACTTAAGTCGGTGAGTGAAAATTTAAAGAATCCTAATTTTATATAAAATTACATATAAATAACATTACTTTGGATTTCCAATATGAACCTAATAACAAATAATGTATTCTTTGTGTTAAGAAATCAAAATTTTAGTAAGTAACACAAAATTATAGGACTCTTTCTCTTTTCGAATATTATTTTCGTTATTTTTGTCCATAATTCCGTCACAGGTCGCTGCTCACATTAAAGCAGCTACTAATTTTTCCTCACGAGGACGAGTGGACCCGTAACATCCAAAGTACACGGCTGGGGAAAAAACCCAACTCCGTCGGGATTTGAACCCAGGTCACCCCGTTCGTGCAAGCCAACTGCACTACCCACTCGTCCACGGTAACTACTTTACAAGAAAGAAATGGAAGGGGCTACAGCTACTATTATTATTATTATACAACGCTTTATCTTAATATATAAATGTCAAAGTCACTGACTGACTGACCACTGACTGATCATCGCTCTACAGCCCAAACCGTAAGTCCTAGGAAGCTGAAATTTGGTAGGTAGCTTTGTCTTATAGTCTAGATGTGCAATAAGAAGGGATTTTTCGAAACTCCCACTACAACACCTGCCATTGGCGAAAAAGGATTTTTTGCTTTCACGGCCATGCCTCGACCTGCAAAGCGGACGCCAGCCCGCTAGTTAGGTATAAATGGACATTATGTACATACAAATAATTATTTTATCAATTAAAAAAATCGAAACAATATATTATACAATAAAAATGAAAAAGAATAGAAAATATACAGGGTGAGCATAAAGTCTCACCCCACCCCCCGTATCTCGAGAATGGCTGAGAATAAAAGAAAACGCAAAAACCCGTATTCCTTAATTTTTGGGAAGATTAATTTTCATCAAAAAAAAATTTGCCTACAGGGCCCCAGTCAGGCTGGGCAATCTGGGCATGGACCAACTTTAAAATCTTAAACAGAATGGTATGCCTTGTGGCATATTGTTTTAAAGGTCTCATAGAGAGAAGTTTATTACAACAAATTTTAGTGAGCTACGACTTACCGTTCTCGAGATACAGGGTCGGACGTCCTGCGTAATATCCATATATTTTGACCTATAACTCGTTGACCGTAAATTCCAGAAAAATGAAATTTGTTGATAATAACTCCTTATGGCAAGAACTTTCGAAAAAATTAAAACTTGATTTGTTTTTTCGTTAAAAATTTTCGGACTGTTCGTCCGGCTGGCCGACGAAACCGACCAGAAACTAATATCAACAGAGTATGTCGAGTTATACCTTTTTCGACAGGGCTTGTCATAAGGAGTTATTATCAACAAATTTCATTTTTCTATAATTTACGATTAACGAGTTATAGGTCATAATATTTGGATATTACGCAGGACGTTCGACCCTGTATCTCAAGAACGGTAAGTCGTAGCTCACTAAAATTTGTTGTAATAAACTTCTCTTTATGAGACCTTTAAAACAATATGCCACAAGACATACCATTCTATTTAAGATTTTAAAGTTGGTCCATGCCCAGCCTGACTGGGGCCGTGTAGGCAAAAAACTTTTGGATGAAAATTAATCCCCCTGAAAATAAAGGAATACGTTTTTTTGCGTTTTCTTGTATTTTTAGACATTCTCAAGATACGGGGGGTGGGGTGAGACTTTATGCTCACCCTGTAGAAAAGCATAAGTCCTAACTAAAGGGCGGGGTTATTGCCTTTGGCAATCTCTTCCACCCAACTCACATTGGTGGCCTTCCTTCTTGACGGTCCCGGTCTTCAGGTCCAGAATCCTGCCCGCGTTCTGAGGTTCCTGTGTGGACAGCTGTTCCCGGACCTTCTCTATGTCTTCTGGATGAAGATACTTGAACAGGGAAGATCCGAACCAATCGCTCTGGAATTGGACATGAAATTGACATTCTTTCAGGGATTAAGCATTGTAAGAGCGACGAGCATGTGTGTATGAGGGACAACAAGAAGAAGATACAGAAGTGGAGAGTCTTTGTTAGGATTTGAGTAATAGAGAGAGAGAGACAGTTTATTTATATAAATATAAAAAAAGTTATAAAGTAGAAAAAAAAGGAAAAAAAAAAATGGATATGGGTGGTGAATTGAGAAAATTGTCTCGATGCTCATTCGCGAAAATTACAAGCCCAAATATGTTGAATACGTGCACTGGTAGTCAAGTGGTTAACGCGCTAGTCTGGTAATCCAGGTAGCGTAGGGATCCGTTGGTTCGAATCCCACGCAGTGCATGAATATTTCCTTATTAATTTGAGTTTGTGACCACATAGTTATAAGACTCTGAGGGTTAAGTGATAAAAAATGCTTTGAGCATTATTCTCGCCTGGTTACCTTCCACTAAAGACTATTATAATTAAACAAATTTTCAATAGCCAAAAGTGTTAAAACATGGCATGTTATGGTTTTTCTGATAAAGATAGCTGGTTTGTGAGTGTTGGAAAATAATTGTTACCATGGTTACCTGGGAAAGAGTTTATCGTTACTATAGTTACCTGGGATTGAAGTAATCGTTACTATGGTTACCTAGGAGTGAGTTCATCGTTACTATGGTTACCTAGGAGTAAGTTCATCGTTACTATGGTTACCTAGGAGTGGTTGAAAACTATCGTGTCTATGGTTACCTGGGTTCATCGTTACTATGGTTACCTGGGAGTTAGTTCATCGTTACTATGGTTACCTAGGAGTAAGTTCATCGTTACTATGGTTACCTAGGAGTGGTTGAAAACTATCGTGTCTATGGTTACCTGGTTTCATCGTTACTATGGTTACCTAGGAGTGGTTGAAAATTATCGTTACTATGGTTACCTAGGAGTGGTTGAAAACTATCGTTACTATGGTTACCTGGGTTCATTGTTTCTATGGTTACCTGGGAGTGGTTGAGCACTTGCGTGACCGAGTCCGACACGTACACGATGCGGCCCGTGTCGCACGCGACCACGAACAGAAAGCCGTCGGCCGCCTCGAGGATCAGATGCTTGAGCTCCTGGTCCGTGAGGAAGGACGGCTTGTAAGTGCCGTCCGTGCTTGTGTTGCCCGTGCCTGAAACACAACCAAGGAATTCAAAATTAAAGATTGAAAAAAAAAAAAAAATAATACAAATAAAGAAAATGAAAGTGCAAAGAGGGGGGGTGTTACACTTCTTCTTAAGTAGGTAAAATCTTCCCTTTGGGCATCTGGACCTTGTACCATAATTTAGGTACAGGGTTCAAATGCCCCCATAGGAGGCCTTCAATCAGATGAGTATATTATATTAATTAAAATATTTTTTGTATGTATATAAAATTGAATAAAATATGAAATAATTATGTATGTAAATAACTTGTATAGTGTTTTAATAAAGGCTATTTTATTTTATTTGTTTGTTAAAGTTTGGAAAGAAATACCAATTAAGGAAATGAAAGTTGAAAAGAGCAAAAATAAGGTTTTCAACATGCTGCTGCAGAAAATTTAGTAGAATTAAGAATATGGGAAACATACTATTCTACCATAATGTAGGAAACATACTATTAAAAGTAGTTACACTGAGTTAAAAAAAAAGTAGTAAAGTAATTGATCTTTGTGTTAATCACTTTCGTGATGTCGCCGCAACTACTCAAAATCGCTTCACTAAATCTACGCTGAAACCGGGACTTGAACCACCGACCTCCTGCTACCCACATTAACCTCACTGAGCCTGCTTTGGGCCGGGATGATAGCATCACGAAGTCTTCACCTCGCTGGACATTGCCTAATTTCGGTAAACCGGGGCATTCAACGCGCCATCGACGCTGGCTTGGCTACTTTTTACTTCGTCTGACTAAAAGTTCTGCCACCATTGCCATCGTCACTCCGACGCGAGAGCGGTATCTTCTCATCTATGAAATAGTCACCATCATATAAACAATAAGGATAAACATATACTATCATATGCATAACTGAGGACACCTCGATTATAAATTCAGGTAGCATCACATCCTGTGCCCGGAGAACCGAACCAAGAACCAGTGCCGAACCAACCAGAAGTCATCGGGGTTATAACTTCGCCCTTCAGGTAGAACAATAGCTTCATTCTCTTTGTTGTTCTTGTTTCTTTAGTCAATATTTATTTTTTTCTTTATAATTTCATTGTATTTTACTGTACGAGTATATATTTTTTCTTACCTAATAAAGCCTAATATTATTATAATAATAATAATAATAATAATAAGTCACTGAGGTCGAGTGGTGTAGCGCACGAGGCTACCTGGGTTCGCATCCCGGCTGGAAAATTTCCTACCCTGTATTTTGGATGTCCGGGAATCACTCGTATCTCGTGAGGAAAAATGAGTGGCTGTTAAGTTAAGTTGAGGAACTTAAGTAGCGACCAGTGGCGTCATTGGCAGAGTATGAAGAAAATAATAGAACAGATTTAGATATTTGAATGGAGAGCGATCAGAAGACATTATGAGGAGCAATTTTCTCCACCTTCAGAACAAGATTTATTATCTTTTGAAGGTGGGTATACCAATATACCCTCATTATTTATTGAAGATATTTATTTTTGAAATATAAATAAATACATGGAAACTTAAAAAAAAAGTTTGGACAAATGATGGGACAAGGAGTTTTGTATTTCTGAGCCACTAACTAAGTTGGGATGTCGTCTGCACCCGCGTTAAGGTCCGAGGCATGGCCCTGTATTTATTTTTCTAACCCTACTCTACACAATGAGGCATTACCGTACATTGTTTGGGCCGTAACTCGGCGCCACAGGAGATGTCTTGCAAATATAGAAAAACATCTTTTTTTTTTTGATTAGACAATCCTAAAAGTTCTTCCCGCCCCAACTAGGTGCCATCCCACTGCGTGTCATCATGATATGAAAGTCCTCACACATCAACCAAGTCTTCGAGGTTCGGGGGGCTTTGAAATTTCGATCAACACCGGAAGTCAGTCGAAATCAGATAGGGGACAGGAGTATATGAAGACGTCACATTATGTGTTCCTGTCAGGAGAGTGCGTCATGCTGTTCGTGATGTGCATACATAATTGAATTAATATTTCGTTTGGTTTGCGCAAACATCTATGTCTCTTTGTCGCCTATTCCAGAGTCGAACCTGGATATATGAGAACTCAAGGGGCCAGGTTTTTTTCTCTTATACAGTCGAACCTGGGATATAAGAGAAAGAGAACTGGATTTATGTATGTATGATTTTATTTGTGGTGAAGCACAAATTCGGGCTTAATACTACCGGTGTATTTACAAAGCTAGACTTGTAATGTAAACAATCTAGAGCGCGGATTTATGGTTCGGATCCCACCCAGTGCTTGGATTTTTCCTCATTTATTTGAGAATGTATAATTTTATCTTATTTGTGGTGAAGCACAAGGCCTCGTCGCAATTTTTGTGGGTAGCGCAGCATTACTAAGAGCCTCCTTTACTTTTCTAATTCTATTACATTAATTTCTCTTTACTCTGGTAATGTCGCCACTGGTCGTTACTCATACATGTAACTACTCATTTTTCCTCACGGGGTATGAGTGGACCCCGAACATCCAAGTACAGAGCAGAAAAATTACTACCCCGCTGGGGATCGAACCCAGGTCACCATGCGTGCAATGCCTAGCGCGCTAACTCACTCTGCCACTGACTAGAGAACTGGATGTATGTATTAAGAGAAAAAAAATCCGCTCCCTTGAGTTCTCTTATATCCAGGTTGTTCTTGTAAAAAAATAAAGTTACTAGAAATCGTTCTCTTAATTATATCCAGCGTTTTCTCTTATATCTATGTTCGACTGTATATGGAGATGGTAGGTTCCACAGTAGGTTCCACATTATGGTCATCGACAATACCATTGTTTCGGCTTTGGTTGCTGCCCCAGAGGTTGCGGGTTCGAATACCGGCCGGGGCGGAAAATTCTGACCGAGCTTTCCCGTTTCCGGAATGGAATGGATCAAATGGATGTAAACGTAAAGTGCCCTGAAGTAATGCGAAAGCGGTTCCGGGGCACAACTACCTTAAACAGTGATAAGACCATTGTATCGCTAGAGGACTATAAACAGAGAACATACAAGTTAACCCTAAACAAGCCAGGCTATAGCTTGCAGTTTCTGAAGGGTTTAATGATTAATTAATAAGGGTTGGGTGGAAGAGATTGTCATAGGCAATAACTCTAACCCCGCACTTTAGTAAGGACAGTCAAGACTAGTTTCCTTACAATTGTATGTATCAGATTGTACCTACACCTCCTTATACCTTATTTGGAGGTGGGCTCTCCTCTTATTTAAAAAGTTACAAAAGGAAATTCAATATAAATTTATGCAACAAAATGCCCAAAGAGTGTGTAAGAGAGAGAAGGAGAAGAGAGAGAGAGAGAGAGAAAGAGAGAGAGAGAAAAAGAGAGAGAGAGAGAGAAAGAGAGCGAGAGAGAAAGAAAGAAAGAGAGAGAGAGAGAGAGACAGACACAGAATTAGAACTTTAAGAAAGAATCACGAGGTCAACAAGAAATCGTGATTTTTAAGGATTCGCGAAAGCTCGCAAATTCCAGCAACTACCATGGACTTTAGTCAGTAGTCATACATATAGCTACATGTACATAATATATACTCCGTACATAGTACTCACATACATAGATACAACATGTATATATATACTTCGTACATAATATGCTCACATACATAGATATAGATACAATATGTATTGTCCGTACATAATATACTCACATCCATAGATAATTAGATACAACATGTATATTCCGTACATAATAATAATATGCTCACATAGATATGTATATTCCGTACAGATTTCTACGAATAAGAGACATCTCCCAAAAAAAACTCTTCGTTGCATAAAAAATCATCGCCAAGTATACGGCCCAAAATTTTCTGAAATCATTTCTGACAAAACCTAAATCTAACTACTCATAATCGCTTTACTAAATCTCCGCTGAAACCGCCGGACTTGAACCACCGACCTCCAGGTTAAAGTCCGTCACCTAATCGATCAAGCTACTGAGGTCGGTTCATCGGTTTGTAGTTATTCAGTTACACGGACGTGAAATCGGCACATAGTGCTGTGACGTATAATATCTCTTGGTAGGCTCTTCTTACTTTTTGACTAGGCGGGACGGAGCACTACCTCGCTCCTGAGTAGGTACACAGGTATATGTATAATAAGAGCACCTGAAACTAGTACTGATCCTCAAGATACCTGGTATATAATGAGGAAATTCTCTCAGCTAATGTTCATAGATGTGTGTATAAAAATAATATTGTTTACATACAGAGTGAGCAAAAAGCTCGACCCCACACCACCACCACCACTAGCACCAGTATGTTTTTCGACTGCACCCGTTGGTTCGAATCATAGCCGGAGCATGAATTTTTCCTCATTCATTTATTCAGTTTATGACCACATAATAATAAGACTCTGAGGGTTAGGTGGTAGAAAATGCTTTGAGCGTTAAGCTGGTGGTTACCTTCCACTAAAGAGTGTTATTATTATTACAGCTTACTAATACAAGACAGAAGTCACTTCACTCGTATCAAGTTCCTAGCTTCCCCCCGCCTGCGAAAGCAAACATTTTAAGGTAACCTGATATCTATACTTGGAACCATTTCAAAAGCTTTTAGAAACTAAAGTAGTCTCCGGCCCCAGTCTAGCTGTTAGCACTACTTTACTTGGAACAAATAAAAAGTATATGAGTGTGGGGATCAGGCGCGGCCGGTGCTAAGGAGCTGCGGAACTGCAGCACCCCCAGACGAAAAAGAAAGGATTTACCTAAGTCCTAGCTCGTACACAATATTAAAAAAAAAAAAAAATTAAATTAATTAACGAGAAATACCCATTCTTCACAATTTCCCTATCTTATAATATACTAATATAAAATAAAACTTAGGTCTAATAAAATAAAACAATAATAACACTCTTAACTGGAAGGTAACCACCAGGCGAGGGTAATGCTCAAAGCATTTTCTACCACCTAAACCTCAGAGTCTTAATATTATGTGGGCACATATTCAAATTAATGAGGAAAAATTCATGCACTGGGTGGGATTCGAACCAGCGGATCCCTACGCTCCCTGGATTACCAGACTAACGTGATAACCACTTGACTATCAAGGACATAATACATTCTTGAAACCATTTCAAAAAAAAAAAAAGAGATAATGTGGGAACGTTTTTGAGACATCATAAACCAAGAAGATAAGAAAAAGAGACAAAGAGAAAGAGAGAAGACCACAATAAAGAAAACATAAAAAAAAGAAGAAAACGGAAAAAAGTGAGAATGGAAGAAAAAACACTGGTGTGAACATCTCACGACTTTCTATTACAAATGCGTGGAAGTTTTTGAAGCAGTGTTTTCATAAATTATCAGAGAAGAAGGATGAAAATACATAATAAAAAAATATGTTTCCATCAACGGGACTCGATCTGTTGATTCCTGAATAGTCACCCCTTCGCGATACAAGCCATATCCCCACTGGACGTTGCTTAACTTCAGTGGCAGAGCGAGAACTGGTGTATTCAACGTCATATCTACGGCGACGCTGCGCTGGCTATGTATTTTTTTTGGGGGGTTTAACGTCGCTTTCAACTGCATGATCATATTGATCATATCACGACGGTGGTGTTACCTTCCATTCACAGGAAACTCACAAACCTGCTACCCACATTTAACTCACCCAGCTGGATTGGGTCAGCATCACGAAGTCTTCACCTCGCTGGACGTTGCTTAACTTCGGTGATCCTACAAGAACCGGTGTATTGAACGTGATGCCATCGAAGGCAACGCTGACTAATTAGTGATCTAATAATTGGAACCGACCTCAGTAGCTTGATCGATAAGGCGGCGGACTTGTAACCTGGAGGTCGGTGGTTCAAGTCCCGGTTTCAGCGTAGATTCAGTAAAGCGAGTTTGAGAAGTTGTGATATCACAAAAATGATTAACACAAATCGCTTCTGATAACACAAAGAGGCGTAAACAACATTTTCGAAATTTTACAGGAGAGCCAAAATGAGTTTTCGTGTGCATAAATTTTCTGTTCACGGTAGGAGAATCATCACTTCCCTGTACCCGTGAATGACCATACGAACTTTTTCTGTTGCCAAATTTGATTATTTAACTGTGACTATCGATTTACGCCTATTTGATTTGTCTGAAAAAGAGAAAATGAGGGATACGCCTGATTTCAATTTTTGTTGTATCTTTTCTTTGGATTATAATTGGATTACGTCTATTTGTGAGAACAAAATATAGCACAAGTAGACTCAATCCAAGCAATAAAACCGATTTCAAAAATTTGTGGTTTACGCCTCTTTGTGTTATCAGAGGCGAAATATGATAACTTGTTTTTAGTTAAATTTGATCTAATAATGGGCGCAAGTGTTGGTTCAAGTCCCAGTTTCAGTGTAGATTCAGTAAAGCGAGTTTGAGTAGTTGTGATATCACAAAAGTGATTAACACAAATATGATAACTTGTTTTTTTTTATCTAAGAATTGGCGCAAGTGTTGTGCGGTGCAGCCACCAGCTTCCTGTGCAAGTGTGCAACTCTCATCTTACTTTTCGCTGGGCTCTGCAGTTTTTCTGCATGTGGTCAAGCAACAATTATGTGGTCACACATGTCCACAGTGTTTACTGCTTCCAATTA
>CM044955.1:58847553-58865053 GCA_024516035.1 Bactericera cockerelli | reverse complement strand
TTTTTTATATATAAATTAACGGGTTTCCCCATTAAAAGCTAAATCACATTTTTTCTCGAAATTTGAAGTGACCTATCAAGTTTTAGGTAAGGGTCTGAGCTTTCATTTGACACATCGTTAGCGAATTTCTGATGAGCCGTTCTTGAGCTACGCCAAGTAAGGTAAAAATATGGATGGGTAACACGTAAAATAGTCACGTTTTTAAAGGTAAATGACATTTTTTCTCGAAATTTGAAGTGACGACTGATCAATTCAAAGTGAAAAAGTTCTAGGGAAAGATCTGAGCTATAATTTGACATATCGATCGCAAAATTCTGATTAGCTGTTCTTGAGCTACGCCGGGTAAAGACAAAATATTCAAGTTTTTCGACACATTCTCTCTCCATCTGTGAGTGTGTGTGTGTATGTGTGGTGTGTGTTTTGTGTGTGTGTGTGTGTGTGTGTGGTGTGTGTGTGTGTGTGTGTGTGTGTGTGTGTGTGTGTGCGTGTGTGTGTCTGATGGGCTGGCGAAGCGGCGCGCCGCTTACACCTGCCGCGGCGGGTGTAACCCGCTAGTAATATTATTATTATACTATTTGGGCCCCCCCCTGACGAAAATCCTGGATACGGCCCTGAATATGAGGGCCCTGAAGTAATGCCACACGGCGGTCCCAGGGCAACATATAAAAGAAAACACAACCAAGAAGAGGTTTTTAGACGGTAAAAAACCTCACAGGCATTAACCTACGCTGTTCTTTGATGCAACTTTTCTTCTTCTGAAAAAAAAAAAGAAAAAAAAAAAAAAGATATGAGGGTGTGAAAAACTGGGTGGATTGGTTCGTGTAAAGATACACTGCCGTGCTTGCTGGAACTTGACCTAGCTGGAACATAACCTAGCGTAATACCGTGCAATCCGGTTATCGTGTAAAATTTAATTTGTTAGAATGTCCCACGGCCCAATTTAAAGAAAAAATCTTGATTATTGAGTGCTAAGAACTGCACGGGGATGTCGATGCCGTATGGAAATAACACAAATCCAAACGAGGCAAATCAAGAAGCTGAGAAATGAAAAATCCAGAGCCGCCCGGGAGGAAAAATTCATTTTTTTAAATTACATTTCTGAAACAAAAAGAAAATAAAAAAAAATTCTATGTTGTTTCAAAAAGTTGTAAAAAATACAACATTTAACAGTGCTCTCTATAGGTAGGTGGGGTGGTATACGGTATACATGAAGATATTTTTTTCCCCGAGATATAAATTAAAGAAGACAAAGTACTGCGGATGAAATGTCGATGAGGGGGGGAAGGGTGGGGGAGGGGTGGGGTGGACTATCAAGGAATAACTCAAAGGGGGGGGGGGGGGGGGGGCGGGGTGGGCGACGAAGGAAAAGGCTACATGAGAGGATGAGCCGTTAATGATGTGCAAGATGAAAGAGAAAAAAAAACAGCTTCCCGCGTGTTTTAAAGATGAGTGTTTCCCTGTCTTTTTTGTTGTTGTTGTAGCCAGCTTGGCTACTGCTGAAGGGGTGAGTGATGGTCTCCAGGCAACTTTATCTCAAAGTTGGCTCGTCCTAAACCACATATTTCTATGTGCGATCAACCATCATGAGGACTTGGACTTTTCTTTATAAGCCATTAAACCCTTGGGAATCTGCAAGCTAGCCTGGCTTGTTAGGGTTGGCTAGTCTGTTCTCTGTTCAACGTCCCCCAGCCAGTCTTTTTTACTTTCTATATCCTATAAGGTATAGAAAGTATTGTTTTCGGTCGGTTTTTTCGAAATTGAGCTGATAACATTTATGGACGAATTAGACACTCCTGATTTCAAAAAACTAATTTTTATCAAATGGTCCGTTCGTATGTGGCTCAGTGGTTAAGAGCATTGGTTGCTGACCGTAGGTTGCGGGTTCAAATGCCGGCCGGAGCGGAAAATTCTAACCGAGTTTTTCCGTTTTCGGAATAGCATGGATGTAAAGGTAAATTGCTCTGAATGCGTAAAAAAAAAAAAAAAAAAAAAAAAAAAAAATGCTCTGAGGCAAAGTGCGAAAGCGGTTCCAGGACACAACTCGGTACTTTTTCAATTTTTTTTTTTTACTTTATTAAAGGTGATTAAAAAAAGTAGGTAAATATTATGGACCATTTCAAGGCGGGTCAACTCTATAACAAAAGCTTCGAAAATGCTTCGTAACGGAGTGGCACGCCCCTCAAGTTGCAAAAATATACATTTTTAGTTATGCCTTATCTGTTTGAACTATTTGGAACGGGACAAAAAATCGGAGCAAAAAAAATATTTTTTCTTACAAAAATGAACGCAATACTTCCGATTTTTAATATAATAATAATATCGCCTCATTTATACTGCCTGATTCAGACTGTTAAGCCCCATTATTCCAGCAGTAAGCCCAAAACGCATTATTATGTGGTAAAAATCCCAAATGGGAGGATAACTTGTCATGTCCCGGCTGGGTTTCGAACCCACGACCTCTGGAATCTCTGGATTCACAGAGTGCCACCTTTTCCACTGAGCTACCGGGACAGACGTATTAGAAATTTCTCGGAAGTAAATATGTATATCTTCATATTTTGTGCTCAAAAAGAAGGTTAATCAAGCAGTAAACAAACTTCCTGCTAAGTATATAGAAGTTAGATGATCGACTAGTTCCACAGAAGTTCTCTAGTTTCGTAATAAAAACTATATGGGAAGACAAGTTATAAGACGAACAGCTTTTTTCCATAAAAGTAGCTCCGTATCTAATCCTCCATTACATTGGAGAGAAACTTTCTTCCTGGACTGTGCAGAAGAACTTCGGAAACAGAACGTGCGAAACAACATGTATTCAAGAAGATCAACCCTCAGGGCGAAATTAATAGACAAATTCTATGGGCGGGATCAATAGACAACATCAATAACTTAAGTCGTTGGTAAGTGTCGGTTTTCCCTATCTTACACAGTACGCAATCCGTGACATAGCGCCACAGAGGTATTACAAAAACATCTATTAATTCCACCCTAATTCACAAGTAATTTCCAAACGTCCGTTTTCCCTATCTTACACAGTACGCAATCCGTCACTTAGCGCCACAGAGGTATTACGAAAACGTCTATTAATTCCACCATTATAGTGTTGTCAGCGTGAATAATAATAACTCTTCTGGGATTCGAACCCGCGTTCCTGCGTGTTCTTTAAGTGAAAACAACACCAATATTGCCTTATTTATACTGCCTGACTAGAACTACTCTGATAAGGTATCAAGTGCGAATATCTTTCTAAAATCCTTAAAAATAACAACAATATCGCCTTATTTATACTGTCCGATTAGGACTATTAAGTCCCATTATTCCAGCAGTAACACCAAGAGGTAGATATTACTAATGTGGTAAAAATCTCAAATGGGAGGATATTCCACTATCATGTTGGGTTGGGTGGAAGAGATTGCCACAGCAATAACCCAGCCCTTTAGGTAGGACATCAGCTTCATTCTCTTTTTTTGTTCTTGTTTCTTTGCTCAATCTATTTAATTTTTCTTTATAATTTCATTGTATTTTACTGTATATATTTTTGTCTATAAAGCATACAATAATAATAATAATATCATGGTTGTAATCCTATAATTTGGCCCCATCACTTTTCACTCCCCCCGTCCGACAGTTCAATCTTGTAGCATGCTCCAGTCCCGGAAAGTTCCAGCACCTGCTGCAGTGTTGCCAGCTGTGACATCGCAAAGACACACTGGCGTCGACAATAAATCACACATGTGCAACGTTTTGCTAACTGGATGTGTTCGTTGATTAATTACCCACCCCTCCCGGTCTTGTGAGCGCGCCCTTCTGTCTCTCGACGTTCGCTTTTCGACGGCAAAACTTTGTTTCCTTGTGTTACAGTTTTCGAGAGAGAAAAAGTTGTCTTCACACGTGTAATCCATGAGCTTTCTATATCCTAATCCATGAGCTTTCTATCCGTGTAATAGGGACATACATTTACAAATACGTACGTACATTGTCTGTCCCGGTAGCTCAGTGGTACAGGCGGCACTCTGTGAATCCATCAGAGATTCCAGAAGTCGCGGGTTCGAAACCCAGCCGGGACATGACAAGTGATCCTCCCATTTGGGATTTTTACTACATAATAATATGTCTTGGGCTTATTGCTGGAATTATGGGACTTAATAGTCCTAATCGGACAATTAAGTCCGATTTTATTATTATAATATTATTAAATTTTACCCAACCCTAAATCGTATATCAGTATAAACAGAAAAGTGAGAACTTGTACTAGATGTACATGAATATCAGAACATGCCTGGACAGAGTGGACAGCTGTTTCAAGCTTCTTTGTTCTCATCAGTAGGTAATATAGATCTGAATGTCCATGCCATCAACTAACCTCTCTATTTTAATCAATACAAACAGAAAAGTGAGAAGTTGTTGATGTCTTCATCTAATACGTCGAACAAATTGAGAAGCTAACAAAAATTCGCCATCTTTCAGAAGAAGATAGTTTTCAACACTTACTAAAATACTTTACGACAGAACAGAGGGAACTCGGTGATAAGTTTTTGTAAATCAAATAAAAGTGACAAAGTTTTCTACCTTTTTCTCTTTAGTGTTGCGAAGGAGGAACAAAGCTCTGTAGCGTTTGTTTCATCAATTGAATCAAAAGTTACAAATGTATGTGCCACAAAAAAACACTTGTGTGTAAGAAAGCCAAGAAATTTATTATTTCGAAAACTCAATTACCTTTTTTTATAATTTATCATCAAAGACATGGTTACCTTACACTAAGGAGTGTTATTATTATTATAGAATGAGCTACGGAAGATATGACAGAATCTTTTATCTTCATCTTTACGATTTGAATTCATTTGGGGTTCTTTTTGTGTTATGAAAGAAACTGTCACTTCTCTCCGCTGGGATCTCAGAAGATAAGATCTTGAAAGTCTGAACGGTGTTAAGTTTTGATTAGAATATTTCATAACCTGAGACCTAAACAAAAGCAGATGTAGAATTAATTATATATTTCATTTGTGTGTGTTTTTTTTCTTTTCTTCAAAAAAAAAAACTTGAAATATATTATATTTTTACAAATCGTCTTCTTCTTTATTAATCACAAAGCTTCAGTAGGGTCCTGAGTGCGTGTTAAACCCTACCGTACAAATGAAATTTCAATACATATAATTATACAAAAGGGGTTCTCCCTAAGTTAAACACCTCAGGAGAAGTATAACCTAGGGGTTCCAAAACAAGCATTGTGAAAAAAAAAAAAAAAACATATATGTCCGAATTATAAAAAGATAATTAAATTGAAGACACGACAGATCAACCAAGTGGTTGCACGGAGTATCAACCAATCACAGCGCACTACAGCCCGACTTGAGGGACAATACCGCGTATGAAGACAAGTAAAGGACAAAAATCTATAAAATATTTAGGAGTTAAAGCATTTGAACAATTACCCACCGAAATCAAAGAGGAACATGACAAAATAAAATTTAAAAACTTGCTTAAAAAATGGATGGCAGAGAACGAAAACAAAAACACAACAATAAATTAAAATCATGTTTTTTATTTATTTATAATTCTATGAATAATTATATAATTAAAAAAAAGGAACTATGTAGGTAAATTTACATTCCAAACAGAATAGGTAAAATTACATCCCAAGCAACTCTACTATCACAAAACAAGGTGCCTGGTTCTCCAGGTACCTTAGTGTGATAGTATAGTGCATACTCATATTATTATATTATTTTTATTAGTTTTAAGTACTTTGTTCTTTATTATGTTATTGTTATGAAATTATGTACAAATAAAGCACAATTCTTGTTAAAAAAAAAGAAAAAATAATAATAACACTCTTTAGTGGGAAGTACCCACCAGGCGATGTTAATGCTCAAAGCATTTTCTACCACCTAATCCTCACAGTCTTATTATAATGTGGTCACAAACTTAAATTAATGAGGAAAAATGCATGCAGTGCTTTTATATGCGCCACAACAATGCGCAAAAGGAAGAAAAGGGAAAGTACACTTACCTCGCAAAGCTTTCATATGCGGCACGCACATGCGTAGAAGGAATTTAACAAAATTGAAAGGACATTCACCCCGCAGAGCTGTTATAGGCGCTACAGTGATGCACAGACGGAAAATATGGAAAGGACACTTATGGCGCAGAGCTGTTAAATGCGCCACGATTATGCGCAGAAGGAATCTAAGTTCACGGCGGTCATGCGCAGAAGAAATTTAAGAAAATGGAAAGGACACACTTACCCCGCAGAGCTTTCATATGCGCCACAGCCATGCGCAGAAGGAATATAATAAGTACACGGCGGTCATGCGCAGAAGAAATTTAAGGACACTTACCCCGCAGAGCTTTCATGTGCGCCACAGCCATGCGCAGAAGGAATAGAAGTTCACGGTCATGCGCAGAAGAAATTTAAGGACACTTACCCCGCAGAGCTTTCATGTGCGCCACAGCCATGCGCAGAATGGTCAGCTTGTCGGGTTTGCGCGCCAGGGCGCTGCACGTGGGCACCATGTCCGACAGTTCCGTGATGTAGGCGGTCATCTTGTTGCGCCGCCGGCGCTCTATCTCGCAGTGGTTCTCCCTACAGTGGGTTGAAACAGACAAGCACACGGGAAGGTAATTTGCGGGCCGTCGAGATATGCTCATAGAGGAATGCCACTAGGAGGGTTAATGAGGTAATTTGCGGGCCGTCCAGATATGCTTTGAGGAGCAAGCAATTAGGACAGCTAATAAGACAATTTGCGGGCCGTCGAGATATGCTTATACAGGGTGTCCCGTATACAGATGCAAATATTTTTAGGGTAGGTTCAGCCCACCGTGGACTATCATATGAGCGAAACTTGCAGTGGGGCATTTTGCTTCGTTAAAGAGTTATGGCCAAATCCCTGTTTTTCCCACAGGTCTAGAGGTCACTTGGATCGATGCACGTTTTTAAAGAAATGATAGCCAGTAAGTAATTTTTGACTTCATGTATGGATAGTCATGCATATTTCCCTTCGAATGCAGTTGGTTGCATAAAAAAAATATTGAAAGACCAGAGAGATATTTAATCATAAGTTCAATACTTTTCTAAAATTTGATTTTTCCCTTTTTTTCCCTTTCGTGAATTTAGAGTACTTCTACAATTGCAATTCTGCGTATCACTAGGTAAAAAAATACCCTTTGCTATTTTGTTTCAATAAATACAAAGTTTGTTCAGACGCGTGAAGGAACGAATGAGATACGCCTTAATAAACGGCACCAGAAGGAGAGAAACACATCTTTCAAATTTTGAATCTGGGCGCTATTGCATTTTGAAGAACACTCGATGCCTGAAGCGGTCTGTGTGACCATTTTTGTGCCAACTGCAAGTTATAAATGAAAAATTTCTGAGTACAAATAGTTCTATTAACCAACTATATCAATCAAATCTAATAGTTAAAATAACAAGGCGATCAATTTGTTCGGTGGAAGAGAAAGCCACAAGCTTTAACCTCGCCCTTGGTTCGCTACATATTCTTTTGGGTTCTTTTCATTTCATGTCCTCGTTTGCAGAATGTATCATGTTTGTAGTTTATCAATAAAGTATTAATAATAATAATAGTAACCTTAAGGTTGGATGTTCGAGTTTTACCCAAGGTTAATTTTTGGCACTACTTGCTATGTTTTTGATATTATGATAAACACAAAAATGATATTTTTAATTTTATCTCTAAAAATAGGCATTAGAAGAAGAGAAGAATTTTTGTTGTTAGCGCAGAGTCTTTCTCCATGTGTATTCTTTGTCCATAATTACACCACTGGTTGCTGCTTTCGTTGCAGCCTCTCTCATTTTTCCTCACGATAACCCTGTGACCCCGTAACCCCATTCACATAAAGTTCACACGGACCGACCACTGTGAATGATTAATTTCCCTCTGTTAAACATCCCAGAGCAGTGTATTTATACCTCAAATTACGCGCCAATTCTGTTAAAATTCAGCCAACTTTGAATTTTCCATCATGATTCAGAAGTGTTTTTTGAGCTTTGTGTGTACTGCGTTCCATGATCTTTAAAGTAATATAAATAAACTTTATTTTTTCTAAAACTAAACATAATAGGGTATTTTTTTAACTAGTGATACGCAGAATTGCAATTGTAGAAGTACTTTAAATTTACGAAAGGGAAAAAAGGGAAAAATCAAATTTTATAGAAAAGTATTGAACTTATGATTAAATATCTCTCTGGTCTTTCAATATTTTTTTATGCAACCAACTGCAGTCGAAGGGAAATATGCATGACAATCCATACATGAAGTCAAAATATACTTACTGGCTATCATTTCTTTAAAAACGTGCATCGATCCAAGTGACCTCTAGACCTGTGGGAAAAACAGGGATTTGGCCATAACTCTTTAACGAAGCAAAATGCCCCACTGCAAGTTTCGCTCATATGATAGTCCACGGTGGGCTGAACCTACCCTCAAAATATTTGCATCTGTATACGGGACACCCTGTAGAGGAAGGCAACTAGGAGGGTTGATAAGGCAATTTGCGGGCCATCGAGATATGATTTGAGAAGCATGCAACTAGGAGGGTTAATAAGGTAATTTGCGGGCCGTCGAGATATGCTTATAGAAGAAGGCACCTAGGAGGGTTAATAAGGCAATTTGCGGGCCATCGAGATATTGTTTTGGGCCAGTTGTTTTGGGCGATTATAATGTGGTCAATTTCTCAAAAATTAGAGAAAAAATTCGTGCATAGGGTGGGATTCGAACCAAGGAATAATCATACTATCGCCTTATTTATACTGCTCGATTAGGACTATTAAGTCCAATTATTCCAGCAGTAAGCTCAATACGTAATCCGTATTATGTGGTAAAAATTCCAAATGGGAGGATAACTTGTTATGTCATGTTTCGAACCTGCGACCTCTGGAAACTCTGGATTCACAGAGTGCCACCTTTACCACTGAGCTGGTTTGTGAGCAGCGATATCCCAAACCCGCAACTCGATATGACTCGAAAAGGGCGTTAATTCGTTCAACCCCCCCCCCCCCCCCCCCCCCAAACACACTCGCGTATGTCATAAAGAATTCGGTCTGAGTACAACACACTTCACAAATTCCCACATTCCTCAAAACCAGGCGAGAGAGCGCGAAAACAATGCTCCTATCAATATATACGCGCGATGTAACCTCATTTCGAAAGTCGCTCTCGACGGCGCGTAAGGTAAAGAGGAGATGATGGATGGCAATATTTTAAAAGTTAAAAAAAGGGAGCATAAATTTTTTTGCGAGGTTTCGGTGCGGGAGGTTGTCTTCGTTTTTTCTTTCTTCGTTCTCCACTTAAACATGGGGGAATATTTACTTTGCTGAAGCTCTGATGTGCTAAAATACGATACGACTTGCGTTCTTGGTGAAGATGCTGCTACTGCTACAACAACAACAACAACAACAACAACAACAACAACAACAACAACAACAACAACAACAACAACAACAACAACAACAACAACAACAACAACAACAACAACAACAACAACAACAACAACAACAACAACAACAACAACAACAACAACAACAACAACAACAACAACAACAACAACAACAACAACAACAACAACAACAACAATAACAACAACAACAACAACAACAACAACAACAATAACAACAACAACAACAACAACAAGAGCTAAAATAGAGGATAGATTTTCGAGCAGCTCTCCTGTTTTTTTTCAATAATAACAATATCGCCTTATTTATACTGCCCGATTAGCACTAATGAGTCCCATTATTCCAGCAGTAAGCCCAAGAGTTCAATTCGAGTGTTGCATGGCCTTTTGTATTTTGTAGTCATGAAACAGCAGCTACTGTATAGGCACTGATTGATTACAAAACTAGTTATCATATACTTGTGTTTATCCCATGGTGTTGTCACAATTATTCAAACTCGCCTTAATAAATATTTTCCATACTTGGGAACCATCGACCTCCAGGTTACAAGCAGTTTTCAAAATAATAATTAAGGGTTAAGTGGAAGAGATTGCCGCAGGTAATAACCCCGCCCTTTAGTTAAGACAGTACTATTACTTTCTTCTCTCTTATTTATTTATTTTTCAATCTATTTTATTACCATTACTTATCTTAATTTTATACTGTAAATATTGTACATTTCTTTGTCCTCATAATAAGTATTTATATAATAATAATTATTCATATAATTCAAATTGTAGTTTTACAAAATCCACCCCATCCCTATGTAGTTTTATTTTACAAAAGAAAAACTCTCTAAAGATAAAATGCAAAGAATGAGGTAAGAAACTGAAAAAGAAGAAGAAGAAGAGAATTAACATAAAATATACAAACCCCACCCACCCACCGTACATATTTCCAGACTTTCTTTACTCTTATTTTCTACATTAGACTTCATGATGTGTATGAACTTATGAAGGCGATGTACAAAATATCAGTATAAACTCAGAATATAAACAGAAAAGTGAGAAGTAGTATACTAGATGTAGGTATATAAATAAATATCCCATATACGTGATGTGTATAGGTGACTCGGGATGCTAATATGTTCCTACTCATGAGGACAAAAGAGAGGCGGGTAATTTTTTTATTTCCACACACGAACCTAGCTCAGCAGCTCGATCTGTCAGGCGGCGGACTCGTAACCTGGAGGTTGGTGGTTTGAGTTTCGAGTTCAGCAAAAAAAATCACCCAAACATGGACATAAAAACACACTGAGAAAGAGAGATAGAGACACAGACACACACACTCACATACTCGTAGACACAAGCACGCACACACTCACTCATAAACTCTGACATAGACATAGAAACAAACACGCACTTACACACCCACTCACACATACACACTCAAACACACACATACACTCTCACATAGACACACACAAACTTACATACACGCACACATACACACTCTCATATAGACACAAACACACTCACAGAGATACACACAAACACACACTCTCACAGACACACAAAAGAAACTCTCAGAGACATAAACAAGAGACTCTCTCACCCTCACCTATAAAACACACACACACACACACACACACACACACACACACCCACACACACACACACAAACACACACACACCAACAACACTCACACACCCACCCACTCCACACACACACACAAATGGCTGCAACTTTCAAGAAACTATACGTCTCAATAAAACACAGATACCCGAGGGTCCACCAACTCATCACGCCAAACAACACGGACGGTATTAAAACTGTCGTCACAACACAGCATATAAATTAACACCACCACGCACCCACAGGCACTAGGAGGATCCTAAGAGCTAAAACTCGAGGTAATAACAAGCCTCGAACCTGTGAACCATGGCATCGTAAATATGCTGGACGTATCATTGCGCATGATCTATGTTCTATGAAATTGCACCTCAATGCTATTCGTATGATTTATACAATAAACAAAATAATAATAGTGTACAGGGCGTCGATAAATGACTTCAAAGGAGGAGGTTAACTACTATTGAACCTAGTTATAAGAGAACATGAGACTAATGCCCGTAGTCCAGAGTTCCCGAGTTCAATTCCCAGCTGGGGCAGACTTTTCGAAGAAAATTCTGTTTCATCCAAACATGTGAGGCTGCCATTTCTGGCCCTACCCAGGCTGGGTGAGGTTAATGTGGGTAGCTGGTACGATTCCCAGCGAATAGAGGGTAAAACCCCCATCCTAATCCAGGACGTTTAATCAAATAGAATTGTTGGCGTTAGGAAGGGCATCCAGCCTTAAAAAAAATGTGCCAAAACCAACCAATCTCAACCATGAGGTTGAACAACGTCGACCCTGCTTGAGCGGGATAAGACAGCGTAAAAGAAGATAAGAGAACATGAGAGAAACCTGGATATAAGAGGACAATTTCCAAGTTAAATTTACCTCTGTTGAAAGGGAAAATAACCTCTTTAAAAGGAGTTCAATTCCCAGCCCGATCAAGGGTAAACAATACTCTGATTTGGTTATTAGAACGAAATGCCAATATACATGCATGAGCTAGCAGTTGCATCTCGACTCCAGAATGAGAGTGCTGGTAGTCAAGTGGTTAACGCGCTAGTCTGGTAATCCAGGTAGCGTAGGGATCCGTTGGTTCGAATCCCACCCAGTGCATGAATTTTTCCTAATTTGAGTTTGTGACCACATAATAATAAGACCCTGAGGGTTAGGTGGTAGAAAATGCTTTGAGCATTAACCTCGCCTGGTGGTTACCTTCCACTAAAGAGTGTTATTATTATTTGTGCTTTCTGGAATCAGGCACTGGTGTATTCAATGTGCTATCGACGCGCGACGCTGGGACAGCACCGACTTGGATATCACTTAGTTAAACCAGCCATCTTCAATATCCTTAATTTATCTGCGCACATCTCTACAACCAGGACAAGGATAATACTGAACTCTATAATGAGAAAAAAAAAAAAAAAAAAAAAAACTGAACCATTCCAAGTCGAACCAAAGTACTCTTCAAGTGGATGGGTGTGTTCGACCGTCAAAGTTGGAGATGCAATTTACAACAGCGCTGCATCACCTGCGTAAATTACACATGCACTATATCAAAAGGTGCATTGAGATGCACCATTCTCTCTTTTTTCTCTTTCTCGCGATAATTATCTTCTCGGTTTTCAATAAATGTTCATAAGCTACAATTACCGAGAAAAATAATAATAATAATAATAAAAATATTGCAATTTACGAAATAATAGCAAAAAATTATACAATTCCCACATCATAGCACATACAGGGTGTACAAGAAACAGGTTCACGTTATTTCCCGCTCTTTCACAAATCTCTCCCGGTAGCTCAGTGGCAAAGGCGGCACTCTATGAACCCAGAGATTCCAGAGGTCATGGGTTCGAAACCCAGCCGAGAAATGACAAGTTATCCTCCCATTTGGGATTTTTACCACATCATAATATGTCTTGCTGGCTTACTGTATCTAGAGCGGCACCCGAGGCATGGCCTTATATTATTTTATTTCTTCTAACTCTACTCAACACAATGAGGTATTGCCGTACTTCTCAGCGCCACACACCTACTAGATGTACAATATATACATGAATATGAGAACATATACCAGACCAGATGTTTCTGAACATCCAGTCCATAAACCAATTTTGAATAATATTCATAGACAAAGTCACAATCGAACTATCGAGTTTCGAAGCGAAACATGCAGGTACCCATAAAACTCTATGGAACGCCCAACCATCTACATTACTTTCCTTTATTACATTTACTTTACATAATTTACATTAGTATATAGAGCTCAACACATAATTAGTACATAGCTAAATACATATACGTACATAGCTAAACACATATACGTACACACATACAGGGTTCGCCAAAAAAGGAGCCCAAGGAGTGTTGACTCAGCACTTAAATGGGAAGTACTGTGTCAGTTCTCGTCCATCAGAGGGGAGGCATACTACGGGATAGGCAAGCTACAACACAGACCACAAGCATCTACAGTAGCTCTTGTTTCATGGCTACGAAATAAAAAAGGTTGTGAAACACTCATTTTTTATCGAGGGAATGGAATGAAATTTTGATAAATGCGAAAATACATGTACCATTATATCAATAGGGAAACTTTTTTAATTAGGATTTGTTTGTTTTTTAATCATTACCAGGGACGGCTCCCGGAGGGTCAAATTTGAATGGAACCACCCTGTTTGTAATACATTCCTTAAATATACTTCTAATTTTAATTACTTTTCAAAAATGTAATAATATGATATTACCTATATTAATCAGAAATGTATGACAAACAAAGTGGTTCCATTTAGGTCGGATTCTACGAAAAACATCTAACCTAAAAAAACACCTGAAAAACACGAAAAACGTTAGTTCCAAAGGATTTGTCAAGATGGCACCAGTAGAGTTTTGCTCTAAACTCTACTGGTGCTATCTTGACGAATCCTTTGGAACTAACGTTTTTCGTGTTTTTCAGGTGTTTTTTAGGTTAGGTGTTTTTCGTAGAACCCGACCTTAGATTGAAATGAAATATATGACCTTGAAAATTCCAAAGTAGAATTTTCAAGGTCATATAATTTGCCAAAGAAAGAACATAAATTTTGAAGGACTCTAATGGTAGCTCATCTTCCAGAGTCCTGATGATTGACACAAAGGGCCCAATGTGACTGAAGTGTATGGGCAACCCAAACCTATAAGAAGACTTGGGTTTATGAAATGACACAAAATAATGATCCTCCAAATCCCACAATATCCTCGAGTGCAAGCAGTGCTCTTAATTTCTTAACATGTAAAGAAAGAGGTGGCCCTTTCTTTCTCTCTCTTTATTTATCTCCTTTTTCTCACTCCCTCTCTTCCTATCTCCTCTCTCTACCTCTCTCTCTATCTTCTTTCTCTCTCTTTTTCTCCTCTCTCTCTCTACCTTCTCTCTCTTCTATCTATCTATCTATCTATCTCTCTCTCTCTCTCTCTCTCTCTCTCTCTCTCTCTCTCTCTCTCTCTCTCTCTCTCTCTCTCTCTCCACCCGCCTGCTCGTGACTTACTTGCTGCAGCTCTGCGGATCTGCTCTTCTCCTAGCCCGGATTCCCACGATACCCGACCAAGTTCAAATTGTTCAAGTTACTAGAGCAGTGTCCATACAGGGTTCCTGCTCACTCACTTTTTTTTCAATACTCTTTTTTTTATAATACAAAATACAGTATGTATTTCAGAAATAAACAGATATACATAAAGTAAAAAAAAGTATTTTTATACAAGAAATAAATTTATAAATAGAGTTATAGAAGAGTCCATGTGTGCTTAAAGCATGTTTAAAGCATAAACAATTTCTTAAACCTTATTGTCCAAGTTTAATATAGAGCAGTGTACATAAAAGGATCACTGCTCTCCCACCTTATTGTTCAAGTTACTGCTGGACAGCTAAGCCTTTTTGAAATTTATAATTTTTTGGGCAAAGCGATAATGGTTTTGGGGGGGGGGGGGGGGGGGGGGGGGGGGCGATTCTCATGAAAAATTTGATATCTGTTACCGTTTGGTCTGTGGTATTGTAAACAGACACACCCTATAATAGATACATAGTCGTCAGCCACGCACAGATTTGAGTTTTATATGTATATAGAGATTTATCGGAAGTAATAAAGCAGGTACTTACCTGGCAAACCGTTCCTTGTCCTGTACACTCTCCTCCTCCACCCTGGGGTACTTCCCGCTGGGATCATCCTCGTCCGATCTGGAACACACAATAATAATAAATAAAAATAAACTAATAAACAAATATGTATTATTATTATTATTATTTATTAGGTAAGACAAAAATATATATACAGTAAAATACAATGAAATTATAAAGAAAATATTAAATAGATTGAGCAAAGAGACAAGAACAAAAAAGAGAATGAAGCTAATGTCCTACCTAAAGGGCGGGGTTATTGCCTGTGGCAATAAATAATTTCCCGATAATTTCGCCACTAGTCGCTGCTCCCATTATAACAGATACTCATTTTTCCACATCCAAGTACAGAGCAGAAAAAATCCTGCCCCGCTGGCGATCGAACCCAGAATTTAAGGTCGCATTTACCTCTTCATAAGAGAAAAAAACTCTTAATTCTCTTATATCCAGGTTCGACTGTAAAAGATTCCGTATAGCTGTGGCATCAATAGCCCGTTCCAGAAACACTCTCCACTCTCAAAATCCCCGAATCTCCATTTCAACCGCCACACAACGCACACTGTCTGATTGGTTATTGCGTTCAAATTAATCAATCAGAGTGCATTGTGTGACAAGGCAGACGTTCCAGAAACACTCTCCACTCTCATAATCTCCCTTTCAACTGTAACAGAACGCACTCTCGATTTTTTTTTTTTTTTTTTTGACACAAAAGAAAATAACATGGAAATTATAATTTATTGAAAATAATTACATTAATGTCCATCTTCAAAATCCAACTCCGTCTAAATTAGAAACACACCACATCCATCTTCAACATCATACCTCCTCAACTTGTATCTTGACCCTCACAATCTGAGAGAAACGCACTCTGATTGTTTAGTTAGAACGCAATAATCAACCAGAGATTCGGGGATTATGATGAGAGCGGAGAGTGTTTCTGGAACGGGCCACAGGTATTGACAGTACAAATATTTAGGAGAGTGTAGAGTGTTTCTAGAACGGGCCACAGGTATCGACAGTACAAATGAGTATGAGAGTGGAGAGTGTTTCTGGAACAGGCCACAGGTATTGACAGTACAAATGAGTATGAGAGCGAACAGTGTTTCTGGAACGGGGGCCACAAGTATCGACAGTACAAATGATTATGAGAGTGAACAGTGTTTCTGGAACACGGGCCACAGGTATCGACAGTACAAATAAGATCCACATGCCAGCCGTCGCACAGCACCGTAGTTCAATACCTGGCCCAGGCAATTTACTTGTAGCACAAGCGGAAATAATCGGGACCGTCCATCTTCCATTGTCTGATGGTGCCATCATCGCTTCGACGTGGTGATGTATCAAGTGATGATGACGATGATGCGACCGATGTCAAAAAATAATAAGTCTTGTCCTGTTATGATGGACAATGGCCCGAATCTGTTGAATAGAGAGTCCACTGTCCTCGAGTCTAGGTAACCGAATCATCAGGCACTCGCGTTGCCTAGGCAACCGAATCATCAGGCACTCGCGTTGTCTAGGTAACCGAGAATCATCAGTCACAGTCTCTATGACCTGACGCTCATATAATAATATTGTTATCATTATTATAATTATTAATAATAACAATAAATAAAAAAAAAATACCCCTAATTTGAGTTTTATACTCTGGTTAGGGAGGTCTCAGTCCAATAGAAAATAGAAGTGATTTTGTTATTTTTCAACATTGTTTTGTATATTTTAAGCTTAACTTTATTATATTACTTGTAACAAATAAAGACTAAAATAAAGTAAATAATAACAATAAGAAAAATGATACTCCTAGCTGGTGGAAGGTACTTAAAGCATTTTCTACCACTTAACCCTAAGACTCCTCAGAGTCTAATAACATCATGTGGTCGCATACTCAAATAAATGACGTACATCACACTGAAAGAATCTTTCTGTGCGGGTAGCTCAGTGGTCACGGTGTCGTCGTTGGTCTGGTAATCCAGAGTTCGCAAGTTCGAAACCCAGCCGGGGACATGATAAGTTAACCCATTTGGGATTTTGACCACATAATAATATGTCATGCTGGGCGTACTGCTGGAACAAAATGAGTCCAAGGGCCGCATTATAAATCAGGATTACATTTTAACCTAAGTGGACAACTGGTAATACCGCCACCGCTCTGTCCGGTAGCTCAGTGGTAAAGGCGGCACTCTGTGAATCCACAGGTTCCAGAGGTCGTGGGTTCGAAACCCAGGCGGGACATGACAAGTTATCCTCCCATTTGGGATTTTTACCACATAATAGTATGTCTTGGGCTTACTGCTGGAATAATGTTACTTTACTAGTCCTTATCGGGCAGTATAAATAAGGCGATATT
>CM044955.1:58822755-58847453 GCA_024516035.1 Bactericera cockerelli | reverse complement strand
AGCGTGTATAAGCTCTGTATACTTTTTTTTTTTTTTAGCTCTGTATACTTATGGTGTACATCTGTAATTCTGTATATTTATAGTGCACAGAGCTTATCATATAGCAGCGACGCTATATGGGAGATCCTGATGATCCTTAAACCAGATGTCCCGGGGATCTCTAGACCTGCATCTCCAGCTAGTGCAAGGCTCAACAATAAAGTAGATCTAGACCATCACACAAGTCACACACAAGTGAAGAGAGAGAAAAAGCAACTCCGTTCGGATAGCGTGCAGATGTCTTGCTTTGTATGTAAATCAGAATTACAGATGAAAAAAAAAAAAAAAAAAAAAAACTACGAACTATGTTCAGCGTAAGTATAGCACATTGGTTTATTTATTTAATCATTTTGTTCCATTCTTTTTTTATTTTCTATTACCTATAAGGTATAGAAACAGTCTTTTGTTGCAAACAGTGTTTTGTTACGATTCAGCAAATGACAAATATTACTAGTCTCATATTATGTGTAAAATATGTTACTATTTGAATACCAAACTTGTTGGACTAAAGCTTTCGTCTCATTAGGAAATCCTCGCCTCGTATCGATATGCACGCAATAGCTGCTTCAGTCAGCATGATGTTTGAGTATGATTCAGCAGATCACAAATATTACTCGTCTCATGATATGTATAACATAAACATACATATGTTACTAATTGAATACCATCAAACTTGTTGGACTAAAGCTTTCGTCTCATTAGGATATTCCCGCCTCGTATCAAAATGCAAGCAATAGCTGCTTCAGTCAGCATGCTGCTTGAGTATAATTCAGCAGATGACAAAGAATCCTAGTCTTTGTGTATAACATATGTTACTTTTTGAATACCAAACTTGGTGGACTAAAGCTTTTGTCTGACTAGGAAATCCCCGCCTCTTATCAATATGCACGCAACAGCTGCTTCAGTCAGCATGATGTTTTAGTATGATTCAGCAGATGACAAAGAATCCTAGTCTTTGTGTATAACATAATTATGTTACTATTTGAATACCAAACTTGTTGGACTAAAGCTTTTGTCTCACTAGAAAATCCCCGCCTCTTATCAATATGCACGCAATAGCTGTATCAGTCAGCATTCTGTTTGATTATGATTCAGCAGATGACAAATATTACTAGTCTCATGATATGCATAACATATGTTACTATTTGAATACCAAACTGTTGTTGTTGGTCTAAAGCTTTCGTCTCATTAGGAAATCCCCGCCTCGTATCAATATGCACGCAATAGCTGCTTCAGTCAGCATGATGTTTGAGTATGATTCATCAAATGACAAATATTACTAGTCTCATAATATGCATAACATATGTTACTATTTGAATACCAAACTTGTTGGTCTAAAGCTTTCGTCTCATTAGGAAATCCCCGCCTCGTATCAATATGCACGCAATAGCTGCTTCAGTCAGCATGATGTTTGAGTATGACTCATCAAATGACAAATATTACTAGTCTCATAATATGCATAACATATGTTACTATTTGAATACCAAACTTGTTGGTCTAAAGCTTTCGTCTCATTAGGAAATCCCCGCCTCGTATCAAAATGCACGCAATAGGTGCCTCAGTCAGCATGCTGTTTGAGTATGATTCAGCAGATGACAAATATTACTAGTCTCATGATATGTATAACAATTATAACATACATATGTTACTATTTGAATACCAAACTTGTTGGACTAAAGCTTTTGTCTCATTAGGAAATCCGCGCCTCGTATCAATATGCACGCAATAGCTGCCTCAGTTAGCATGCTGTTTGAGTATGATTCAGCAGATGACAAATATTACTAGTCTCATATTATGTGTAACATATGTTACTATTTGAATACCAAACTTGTTGGACTAAAGCTTTCGTCTCATTAGGAAATCCCCGCCTCGTATCAAAATGCACGCAATAGCTACCTCAGTCAGCATGCTGCTCGAGCGGGATTCAGCAGGCTTAATAGAATAACCCGTGCTAGGAGTAACACGTCCGAGAGGCTAATACCTGTGCCCGCAACATTAACATTATCAGGGTATTCAGGTTCTATTTGGGGGATTAAAGTGTTTGCTGATGCAGGATGTATAGAATGGAGGGGGGAGGGGTGTCCAGGCCACAGTTCAGTCAGTAATAATTAGTAATCTAATAATTTCGAGTCCACGAGACAGGCACAGACACCAAAAAAACACCTTCTAAAAATTTTTGGCTGCTGACAAAGACTGGCCAAGTTCGTTCATTCAACAGAACCTTATTTCAGGTAATAATAATAATAATATGATTTGAATAAAATATATACCAGTAATAATAAATAATCCTGAGGTTTCCAAATTTGGATTAAAAACGAGAAGATGATGTATCAGAATTTGAATAAAGTATATACCAGTCTTCTTCTTCTTTTACTCTGTCTTATCCCGCTCAAGCAGGGTCGACGTTGTTCAACCTCATGGTTTAGGTTGATTGGTTTTGGCACATTTTTTACGGCTACGGTTGGATGCATTTCCTAACGCCAACGATTCTATTTGTGTTATTATATCACAATTTTAGTGGGTAGCGCAGAATTATAGGACTTTTCCATATCTTTATTATCCGAATATCTTATTTTTGCCTATAATTCCGCCACTCGTCGCTACTCACATTAAAGCAGCTACTCATTTTTCCTCACGAGGTATGAGTGGAGGTAATAATAAAGATAATACTGGTCGCTATATCCATACAAAAAGCTATTCATTTTTCCTCACATGACTGGACCTCGTAACACCCAAAATTGAGAGCCGAAAAAAACTGTGACTCTTCTGGGATTCGAACCCACGTCACCTGCGTGAAAGTACAGTGCGCCACACCACTCGGATAAGGTAACTAGTGGCAATATCTTCCTAAAATCTTTGAGCGAAAATAACAACAATATCGCCTTATTTATACTGTCCTGACTAGGACTCATTAGTCCCATTATTTCAGCAGTAAGCCCCATACGTATTATTATGTGGTCAAAAACCATTGTAAAATCATACTATACAAATAAATGAAATTAAGGACAGAATACCAAATGGGAGGATAACTTGTCATGTCCCGGCTGGGTTTCGAACCCACGACCTCTGGATTATCACGACGGCGACGCCTTGACCACTCAGCTACCGGGACACACGACTTCCTCGCTATCGAATAGCTTTCTCCCTCCCTCATTAGGCCAACTCCCACTCCAAGAGCTGTTAGATATAGTGGATGGTACATTTCTCAGGTTATTAGATCAATAGCACATTCCTCCTTCTAGCAACCAGTCTTTTCTTTCCATAGTTTCCTTTTTTTTTCTTCATTTTTTCAGAAGAGGAAAATCTGCATCAAACACCAGCGTACGTTAATGCCTGTGAGCCGGCGAGAAGGTTTTTTACCGTCTAAAAACCTCTTCTTGTTTGTGTTTCTTTTATATGTTGCCCTGGGACCGCCGTGTGGCATTACTTCAGGGTCTATAATTCCCTCGTTATCTATCTATCTTCTATTTTTTTTTTTGGCATTGGTTATTCTCCTTATCATGGGAATTTGCCATACAGCCAACTTTTTATTATATTCTATTATATTAAAGTGATGTTTTTTAAACTTATTTTTGTGTTTCTTTACCCCTGCTTACTTATCATTGACCCCTTTTCTTACCCTGTGGCACCTATCCCAAAACGGATTTTATCCACCATTTGAATTGGTATTAATTTTTCTAGTTATATACACCTTTATATACTCTTCTCCTTGTTATAAATTCCCACTAAAATCTTTTCCTCCTCTCCTTCCCTTAAATATCCTTTCCCGAGTCCTTCCCTTTCTCATTTGCTCTCTTTACTACCCCATTTCCTGCGTCCTCATTATTTTTCCCGACTCCCAATTATTATGATTATTGCAGAGGAAAAGTTTTTCTTTGCTCACTTCTTCTTCTTCTTCTCTCCTCATCTTTTTCTTCTTCTTATCTCCTTATCTTTTTCTTCTCTCCTTATCTTCTTCTTATCTCCTTATCTTTTTCTTCTCTCCTTATCTTTTTCTTCTCTCCTTATCTTCTTCTTCTCTCCTTATCATCCCACCACCCTCACATCCCTCGGGTGTTCTTCTGGGATCCCTAATTACCTTTATAAATACACTAGCTGTTGAACCCGTGCTCCGCTACGGTCTACACTAGTCGTCTCATCCGTGCCGGAAAGTTTGTGGACGCGGCTGGACGTCTTGGTTGAAATATTGAAAAGTCTTTTTTTTATTTATTTGAAACATATAACGAACCTTATATACACACTCTGGCTGGGGCACTATAAACAGGGAGTAGACCAGCAGTCTGGCTGGGGGACTATAAACAGGGAGTAGACCAGCATGGGCTTGGTTCTGGGGGCCTTGTGAATTATTAGCCTCCTTGTAAAGACAGTGGTAGAAGTGCTGAGTCATTCCTCCACTGTCTGGCTACCATCGTTCACGATGACGCCACCCTATGATGATGATGAATATACATACAATATTTCGACCACTGAAAATTTACGGGTATGGAAACAGTGATGAAAAGGATATTTTCACAAATAAACGTTTGCTCAAGTGAGTTAAGACGTTCGGAACGGGTGCTTTTCCATTCGCTGAAAACTCACAAACCAGCTACCCACATTACCCTCACCCAAATTGGGTTGGGCCGTTAAATAGCCAATATCGGCACTATCACGGAGGTTCAAATTTGATTGGTCACCATACCACGTCCTGAACTCGTTGCTTAACTTCAGCGATGTGACGAGAACTGGTATATATTCACAGTGCCATCGACGACGCTGGCTGAAAGAGGTGATTCTAAATTCAATAGTACAACATAATAATGTGTCAGTGTGAAAATTTTCGGTAGAATGTTAGCTGAGTAAGGGCTAAGGGTGAAAAAACTCTGGTATGTGGGCTAGGAAAAGCTGGAATTTGCTGCACCAATGACCATTGATCACACTAAAATTAAGATATGCCAGACTGTCCCTCAGGTCGGGCTATATTGCGATGTGATTCGATGCACTTACGACTTATCTTAACTGTAATCCTCTATCATAATTTGGCCCTATTGAAACTCCGACTTGAAGACGTGTCTGGCTTATCTTAACTGTAATCCTCTATCATAATTTGGCCCTATTGAAACTCCGACTTGAAAGCGTGTCTGGCTTATCTTAACTGTAATCCTCTATCATAATTTGGCCCTATTGAAACTCCGACTTGAAAGCGTGTCTGGCTTATCTTAACTGTCATCCTCTATCATAATTTGGCCCTATTGAAACTCCGACTTGAAAGCGTGTCTGGCTTATCTTAACTGTAATCCTCTATCATAATTTGGCCCTATTGAAACTCCGACTTGAAAGCGTGTCTGGCTTATCTTAACTGTAATCCTCTATCATAATTTGGCCCTATTGAAACTCCGACTTGAAAGCGTGTCTGGCTTATCTTAACTGTCATCCTCTATCATAATTTGGCCCTATTGAAACTCCGACTTGAAAGCGTGTCTGGCTTATCTTAACTGTAATCCTCTATCATAATTTGGCCCTATTGAAACTCCGACTTGAAAGCGTGTCTGGCTTATCTTAACTGTCATCCTCTTTCATGGTTTGGCCCTATTGTAACTCCGACTTGAGGGCGTGTCTGGCTTGTCTCAACAGTAATACACTTTCATAATTTGGCCCAAAAAGAAATCAACTCTGCATGAAATTACGTAACACCTTTCTAAAAACTGCATAACTAAAACTAGAAGAGAAACTCGAAATCAAAGACATTATACTGGATAATTATGTAAAGCTAAAAGAGAGAAGACTTATCAGGAAAGCTTCGCAAGAAAATGTTATGCTTTCCTTTCAGATAACAGCAAGCATCCGTGATCTCCTGAGTTAGAGATGCAGGGTGTTGACAAAACATTGCAACAGTTGATATTCTAGAAAATGTTGTGCTTTCCTTTCAGATAACAGCAAGCATCCGTGATCTCCTGAGTTTGAGATGCAGGGTGTTGACAAAACATTGCAACAGTTGATGTTCTAGAAAATGATGTGCTTTCAGATAACAGCAGATGTAAAGGTTGATGTTTTAGAGGAAAACAATCCTGTTTGGGTAGTTTTTGGGCAAAAAAAATTTCAGGCCAAGGGTTTTCAGGTTTGTAGGAATTTTCGGAAAACATCCGAAAGCGTAATTTGCTTGGGATATAATAATAATAATACCTAATTATGAAAACCGATCTCAGTAGCTTGATCGAAAAGGCCGCGGACTTGTAACCTGGAGGTCGGTGGTTCAGTTCCCGGTTTCAGCGTGGTTTTAGTAAAGCGAGTTTAAGTTGTTGTGATATCACGAAAGTGATTAACACAAATATGAACATTTTAATGATTAAATTAAAGAGATCTACCTACTCGTATGAAGAGAAAAAGACATGGATAACCCAAGCACACGGAAGTGGCAAATAATACGAGATAATGATAGGTAACTTTGCAGTGCAAAGTTTGTAACGCAAAGTTTGCGCCAGTAAAATTATTTAAAACGGAAATCAAGAGCAAAGAAAAAGAGAAGGATTGAGGGGTTGGGGGTTCGATATCCTTCCTCTAGAAGTTCAAGCCCTTCCGGCTTGTTTATGAGAGTTTTCCTTCTCTCTCTCTCTCTCTTCACTTTAAGAAATCTTCTCTAGCACGTTTCCTGTGAATTCTTCGCAAACTCTCTTTCTCTCTCTCTCTCTCTTTGCAAACTCATCTCTCTCTTTTTTACTCTCTCTCTCATCCGCTCACACTCTATCTATCTATCTCTCTCTCCCACATTCTCTCGCAAACGCTTTCTTTGCAAACTCATTTCTCTCTCTCACACTCACTCTTTCTATCTCCAGCTCTCTCACTCCCCTTCTACAAAAGAGCCAAGTTGCCTTTGAGTAAGAAGATACAACAGGAAGCCTCTCTATCTCTCTCTCTCTCTCACCCCTTCGACAACAGGAAGATGACGATACTCAGGGGAAACGATATGGCTGGGAATTGTGAATTTTTCACATTTTTGTCTACCTTATTAATTCCAGCATTGAATACCTACTTGAAGGAAATTTCTCAGGGAGCGCTCTCGAATGAAAAACAAATTAGAAAGCGGAGAAGATTCCATCCTGGTCTAAATCGCGTCTGAAAATCGACCATCGATGCCGAGTTGGCAACTTGAAAAATAAATCGTTAACGCCCGATAGAGTTTTGTAAACGACAGAAAAAAACACTTTTCTTATTTTATTTTTTGGCATTTGTAGGCAAGGCCATTCCATACAGCCAACTTTTCTTATTGTAAGATAAGGAAAGTAAAAACGGTACGAGTAAGGTCCCAATTATAGAACAGGAAATTTAAGATAAGCCAGACTGTCCCTCAAGTCGGGCTACAGTCTACAATAACCAATAACAGTCATGCTCGCGAGGTCCTGACATTATCTAACCTGAGTCTGGAAATTCGGTATTGAGATTTAATCCAAGTTTCAGGTTTATTAATGTTAACTCAACACAAAGGAAGGTATACAATAAAATAAACATACAAGAACAAAATACGTTGCAGCACAATACATACAAAATTACGAAATAAATTAAAATAACAATAGGATGGAACATAATCCATATAACTGAAATCATCAGATAAAACACCCCTATTAGGTAAAACTTTTTCGTTTCGAGTATTACTCAATATAAACTTTGAAGGAGAGAGAGAGAGAGAGGGGGGGGGGGTTGTATTCCCTAGTCAATATTAGACAAAAAAAAAAAAAAAAAAAAAAAAAAAAAAACATATTAACAAGAGCTGCACTAGTCAAGTGGTTAACGCGCTAGTCTGGCAATCCATCAGGTAGCCTAGGGATCCGTTGGTACGAATTCCACCCAGTGCATGAATTTTTCCTCATTAATTTGAGTTAGTGACCACATAATGATAAGACTATGAGGGTTAGGTGACAGAAAATGGTTACAGCACTAACCTCGCCTGGTGGTTATACCATTAGGATTATATATGATAGTCCAATCAATGAGGTAATCCTGTACTTTTCAGGAGGTAGGGTACCTTCATTTCTTAATATTGATTTTAGAAATAAAAATTAAGAAAGTTAGTTTGGGAAAAGGCACAGTGAAAGAAGAAGAAGATCTACATAAACATACCACCTTGCCTTATAAACAACAAAAATATTACCTCATAACATCTAGTACAACTTCTCACTTTTCTGTTTTCACCCACTGACTGACTGATTTTCTTACCTGTAACAGAGGACAAAAACTCATATTAAAAGAGAGGACAAGAAAAAATCGTATTAAAATAGAAGATAAGAAAAACTCATATTAAAAGAGAGGACAAGAAAAAATCGTATTAAAATAGAAAATAAGAAAAACTCATATTAAAACAGATGATAACAAAAACTCATATTAAAAGAGAGGACAAGAAAAACTCATAATAAAAAAAGAGGACAAAAACTCATATTATAACAGAGGACAAGAAAAACTCATAATAAAAAAGAGGACAAAAAAACTCATATTAAAACAGAGGACAAAAAAACTCATATTAAAAGAGAAGACAAGAAAAACTCATATTAAAAGAGAGGGCAAGAAAAACTCATATTAAAATAGAGGACAAGAAAAACTCATATTAAAAGAGAAGACAAGAAAAACTCATATTAAAAGAGAAGACAAGAAAAACTCATATCAAAACAGAGGGCAAGAAAAACTCATATTAAAACAGAGGACAAGAAAAACTCATGTTAAAAGAGAAGACAAGAAAAACTCATATTAAAAGGGCACTCTTAGTAATAGGCAGGACATAAAATTCAATTTTCGCAGGCAATATACAATACCGGGCGGAGCGGAAAACTCTGACCGAGTTTTTCCGTTTCCGGAATGGCATGGATGTAAAGGTAAAGTGCCCTGAAGTAATGCGAAAGCGGTTCCGGGGCAAAATTACCTTTAAAGAAATAGGTACAGGTAGGTATTTGTTTCAGCAAGTTTTGTGTTTTACGCATATTTTTAATTGTAAGTAATTTTTGTGAAATTCATGTATTTTTTTAATCCTTATGAATATCTATTTTTACAATTTGTTATTTTTATTACTGAAGTGATACAAAATATAGCACCTAAATGGCAAGTATTGAGTCACTTCTCGCCCATCAGAGTGCAAGCACACTGCGGAAGGGGCAAGCTACAAAGTGGACCACAAGTGTCTACAGTAGCATCTACATGAAACCATGTTCATGGGTATGAAATAAAAAAGACTGTGAAACGAGCTTTTTTTCAAGTTCAAAACAACTGAAAATGAGAAAAGGGCGAAATTAATATACGTTTTTGTAATATCCCTGTGGCGCTCGGTCTTGGTCGTCTCGGATGACCTACTGTATTAAATGGGGAAAAGTGGTGCTAAGCAATGACTTAAGTTATCGATTTTGTCTATTAATTTCGCCCTAAGTGAACTGAAAAGCATGACATTTTAAAGGATTCTTACAGATTGACGGAATTTCAAACTATAGCGGGACTCTACTGTATTAGATGAGCTATAATAAGAGTACCTAATACTATCTGCGCTGCGTTTAGGAAAAAAACCATCAAGTTGGTAATAACTAGATATGGGGGTACCTCTAAAATGGTCATGGATTGGTTGGTAGGTTCTTGGTTCTCAGTAAACGAGTGACGAGTGGCTATCAGTACACACATGCCTGCACTATTACAGAGCACTATCAGCTAGCGACCTTGACTCTTGATACAATATTATTAAAAACAATGTTCCATCCATCAGTAATGAATTCAAGGTACAGGGTATGTCCCAACTTCTCAACCAATAAAATAATATAATATCGCCTTATTTATGCTGGCCGATTGGTACAAATGAGTCCCATTATTGCAGCAGTAAGCCCAAGACGTATATGGTCAAAATCCCAAATGGAAGGGTAAATTGTCATGTCCCAGTTGGGTTTCGAACCCGAAACTTCTGAATTAACAGACTGACGCTTTGAGCAATTTTTAAAATTATAAGGTACGTGGAGCCCACCCCAAAACCTCCAACCACTACCAAATTTCAAATCCAACTTATAGGGAATCTTTTTTCTCAAAACAATAAGCGTTTTTGGTTGTCGAACCTGGACTTCGACTTCCCACTTCCTATCTTAGGAAACAAACAGAATTTAGAAGATCGCAGCCGCGTTCAAAATTTAGATAGTTAATTTATAATAAATAATAATAATGATATTATACTGCCCGATTAGAACTATTAAAGTCTCAATATTCCAGCAGTAAGCCCAAGACGTATTATTATGTGGTAAAAATACCAAACGAAAGGATAACTTGTCATGTCTCGGCTGGGTTTCGAACCCGCGACATCTGGAATCTCTAGATCTACAGAGTGCCGTCTTTACCACTGAGCTACCGGGACACACATGAAGTAGATATGAAGTTTTCGGAAAGACTTCTGAGACACACTGTATATTATCAACATTCAAGTCCACAGCATTAGTCCGATAGACCGATACAATGCTTACGAGCAATTTGTAGTTACATTGATAACAATTTTGTTTTCTTTGGGTTTAACATCGTTTTTAAACAGCATGGATGTATACGACGGGGGTGTTACCCTCCATTCGCAGGAAACTCACAAACCTGCTACCCACATTAACCCCACCCAGCCTGGGTTGGACCGGAATGCCAGCATCACGAAGGCTGTTGCTTAATGATAACAAAATTACCAGTGGTTCTGTGAACGCACTCAGATTCTATATCTGTAAAAGTTATCACATTTGTGTTAATCACTTTCGTGATATTATCACAACTACTCAAACTCGCTTTACTGAATCTACGCTGAAACCGGAACTTGAACCACCGACCTCCAGGTTACAAGTCTTATCGATGAAGCTACTGAGGTCGGCCTCTTCACAAACATTGTGAAGCTTTACCACACAAAGTAATTAACAATGTCATCACTATGATGACACAAAAAAATGCTTGCTGTACTCAACTACAAGAATAATAATAACAATCTTTAGTGGAAGATAACTACCCAGACGAGGTTAACGCTCAAAGCATTTTCTACCACCCTAAGAGTCTTATTATTATGTGGTCTCGATTTTTTCTAATTTTGCCCTAAGTTTGGCTCCGGGACTTGAAAGCTTTTACTAGAAATCCAAATCATTACTTTATTGAAGTCAGTCAACCAGAGAACTAGATATAACGAAAAGATCATCAGGTTTTTTTTTTTTTTTTTTTTACAACAGGACTATCTATTGTTCTGTGGAACAAACTTGATTTTTTTTTTAATAGCCATGAAGTCATGACAGTCTCATAACAATAGAAAGAATGCAATACGTCCACAGTGATCCTATAATCTAAATTAGATTATTTAGGATTGAGCTTTTTTCATAAATAAAGAAGATTTTTATTTTTATTCAATATAATATCTTTATATGTTATAAAAAGAAAGATTTTTTTCTTCTTAAATATACATATGTACAATTGTACATATATGTACCAATCATTCTTCAGTGAAAAAGTCGACCATAATTTTAGTACTACACCAAATCGGGTAACCCAAGAGAAAGAAGTCTTCAAGATTGCCATACAGCCAATTGAAGAAAAAAATCTATAAGGATTGCCATTTTACGTATATCGATTGGCATATTATGTATTCAGTTTGCCATATTATGTATTTAGATTGCCATATCATGTATAGTAATAATAAGAATAATGTTTTTTCTTTGTGTTATTATGTCACAATTTAATCACAATGATTCTACGCTACAAAAATGTAGCGCAGAATCATAGGACTTTACCACTTTAATATACAACATCTTGTAATATTTTGCCTATGATTCCGCCACAGGTCGCTATTTCACGTCAAAGCAGCTTCTCATTTTTCCTCACGAGGTACGAGTGGAACGCAAAAATCCAAGTGCAGAGCAGAAAAAATTCCTGCCCAGCTGGGGATCGAACACAGGTCACCATGCGTGGAATGCCTGGTGCGCTAATATCATACTAGCTAAATCCCGCCACTTTGTCACCGTTGAAGTTATTGGCCGTGACTGGCGTCGTATTTGAATCATTATTAGACCAGAAAATTTCGATATCTTGAAGATGGTAATAGATAGCTTAATTCTGATAAGTTACTAGATAATTGGACGCTGCTTTAGAGGGGGTCAACTCTCATGAAAATTTCAACATCTGTTACCATTTGGGCTGTGGTATTGTAAACAGACAACCCCTAAGAGGACATAGTCATCGCCAGACACGCAAATATTTGAGTTTTATATATATAGAGATTGCCATATTTATATTACATACAGATTGCCATATTATGTACATAGATTGCCATATTATGTATAGTACAATAGTACATAGCGAATAGAAAAAGAACTATAAGAAAGGGGGTCACCGTCATAATTGTAAAAGGTTACGATGGTCTGGAGGCTATTCCTCAGCCATACAGATCTCGATCAACGCAGCAGAAATTGTTTCTATCGATAAATAATTATCGATAATAACCCCGACATTATAATAAATACATACCTCGTGGGGAGAAGAAGAATCATAGAGTACGAAACTACCAGAGAACAATGCACAGCATAAGTAGTGAGTACATACCAAGGAACAGGATGCCTCGAAAGTACTGCCACAACAAGGACCAAATTATAAGAAAGGGTTACAAGAACAACAAGGGGTTAGAAAATTTTGTACTCTGATGTTACGGGGGGGGGGGGGGGGGGGGGGTTAATCGAATTCTATGTATGACAAAAATTTAGTAAGGCTACTTTAGGTAATTGTGACATCACATAGAAAATAACACAAGTTTGATATAGCATTTTTAAGTTCTATTACCGATTAAGTGGTAGTCACTGGTAGTCAAGTGGTTAACGCGCTAGTCTAGTAATCTAGGTTGCGTAGGGATCCGTTAGTTCAAATCTCACCCAGGTGCATGATTTTTTCCTCATTAATTTGAGTTTGTGACCACATAATAATGAGACTCTGAGGGTTAGGTGGTAGAAAATGTTTGAGCAATAACCTTGCTGGTGGTTACCTTCCACTAAAGAGTATTATTATTATTATTATTATTTCCTATAAGGTATAGAAATTATTGTTTTCTTTTATTTTCATGACATGATGTACCGATGAACAGTCCTAACAAACCACTTGTGTGACACCACACGTGTGGAGACCAAATCTTCAGTAATTGAGTTGATTTCATTCATAAGCTACAATGAGGCATCAACAGTGAAGCACAAAAGATACAATGCAGTGACGGGAGATTTCCTCAAGCGTGAAAAATGGACAAGCCACTCAGAAATGCTTGGAATTTCGAACCCGGTATGCTATTCAGAGTGGGCTATTGAGGTTTTTCTATACAGGGTGTATCAAAAGTTCATGTAGAAAAGAAACCACGTATAGTAGAGCTCAAACAAAGGCTTACTAAACCCCTGTACGGAAATGGACCCTAAGGTCGCTAGGGCCACCAGCCACCACGAGTTTCTTTTTGTACATGACCTTTTGATACACCCTGTACAGAACGCCATTTCTATTTAGAACGACATATATTATAATAATAACACTCTTTAGTGGAAGGTAACCACCAGGTGAGGTTAATGCTCAAAGCATTTTCTACCACCTAACTCTCAGAGTCTTATTATTATGTGGTCACAAACTCAAGTAAATGAGGAAAAATTCATGCACTGGGTGGGATTCGAACCAACGGATCCCTACGCTACCTGGATTACCAGACTAGCGTGTTAACCTCTTGCTTCAAAAAAAAAAAAAACAAAAAAAAAAAAAAAAAAAAAAATGGTACGATTAACAATAGCAAAACTCAGTCATTGTATACTGCCCAAGGTCGAAACCTAAAGAATTCCTTCATCCATCAGCTTTAATTGGTGCCGTTATTACGTAGAGCAAAAATTCATGCATTGGTGGGATTCGAACCAACGAATGCCACACTACTTAGATCACCAGACTAGCGCCTTAACCACTCTGCCACAATTGCGCAACTCCCCAGACAAACAGGTAGAGGGAGAAACAAGTCCTCGATTCTAAAATAAAAAAAAAAAAACAAAATCCGATCTACTCGGTGTATAATTTAAAATAATTACTTCAAACTTTCGATGGGAAGCTGTTTGTGTTGAGCTTCCATTGAGACCAGCAGTCAATAATCAGGCCAAGTTCATGAGACCGGCAGCCAATAATCAGGCCAAATTATTCATATCATGGAGGAACAATTAGTGGAGACGTCATAAGTTCATAGTGTATATCCCATGGGTAGTAAGTCTGTCCCCTGACATCCAATGTGGCTGAAGCTTTCTGTGTTGAGCTTCCAATGAGACCGGCAATTAATAAAGGGTTGGGTGGAAGAGATTGCCACCGACAATAACCCCGCCCTTCAGGCAGGACTTTACCTTCTTTCTCTTTTTTGTTCTTGTTTCTTTGCTCAATCTATTTAATTTTTCTTTATAATTTCATTGTATTTCACTGTATATATTTTTGTTCTACCTAATAAAGCATACTATAATAATAATCGGGCCGAGTGCTTTATATACGATGCGCGAGGAAGGTAATGCCCCCGCCACGCTGATTTGATGTCTCGATCTGACCTTAACAATTGAAAGGGATGTTAATACCCCAAAATTATTAATAATAATATCGCCTTATTTATACTGCCCGGTTAAGACTATCAAGTCCTATTATTACAGCAGTGAGCCCAAGACGCAATATTATGTGGTAAAAATCCCAAATGGGAGGAAAAATTGTCATATCCCGGCTGGGTTTCGAACCCGCGACCTCTGAATTCACAGAGTGCCGCCTTTATCACTGAGCTGCCAGGACAGACAATAATCATCATCACCAAATTGTTTCTCCGGCATTTGGCTCGTTTTTTCACTCTCTCCGGTTTTTGTGGGACCTTTGCTATGCACTCCGATGCAAATATATCTCCAGAGACAGAGAGAACCTACTCATAGTAATTATGGGTATAATACATACTATGATGGTTATTAGAGAGAATACATCAGAAATGAGAAGCAATTTGCAATTTGACTTGCTAGCAGTTCCGGTCAGAAAAAAAATTAATAACAGCAACAACAACAGCAAAAACAACAACAAATATCAGAACAACAATAATTATAAACACTTATATCTCCTGCACAATTAGACACCGACCTCAGTAACTTGATAGGTATAGTCTGTCTGGGGGACGTTTAACAGGGAGAAGAGCAGTGTCTCGCTAGAGGACTATAAACAGAGAACAGACTAGCCAACCCTTACAAGCCAGGCTAGCTTGCAGTTTCCTAAGGGTTTTATGGCTTATGTTGGATAGTCTTCATGATGGTTTATCGCACATAGAGATATGTGGTTCAGGACGAGTCAACTTTGAAATAAAGTTGGCTGGAGACCATCACTCACCCCTCTAGCTGAAGTCAAGCTGGCTACAACAACAACAACAACAACAACTTGATAGAGAAGGTGGCGGACGAGTCCCAAAAAACGGCAAACATTTAGTAGGCCTAGTTTAAGTAGATCACAATTGATGAACACGAACATGATAAAATTTACGATTTTCGATTAAATCGTGTGTTGGTGGCATTTTTATTTGTGTGTGTATGTGAGTATGTGTGTGTGCACGCATAGTGCTCTAACCATCACACCTCCCCGCCAACAATACCACTTCTTCGAAATCGTAAAATATACCTGTTAATTTTTTATACATAAAAAAGATACGAGATACCTGTGTTATGTATGTACCTGTTCAAATTTGTATGAAAAAAAAATATAATTTACGAAGATTAAAACCAGGTTTCTTTCCCCTGAGAATTCTTATATTCTTAACTAAAGAAAAGAAAACTGACGCTCCTCCTATATGAATAACAAAATCTTTCCTCAAACACGCGATTCTCTTCAACTCAACAGAATAATAATAAAAATAATAACAATTTATATTATAAAAATAATAATAATAATAGGTAGTAGTAATAATAATACTAATGATAATAATAATACTAAACTAGGTAGTAATAATTATAAAAGTAGGTAATAAAAGGTAATAATGATAATAATAACTTCAGTAGTATTAATATTAATTGTAATAGTGATAATAGGTAATAATATAATTATAACAACAATAATAACGCAAAGGAAAAAAGAAAGTCGCTGGTAGCAGTGACCACAATGCTCTTTCCTATTTACTCCAGCATTTTCCCATAAAAAACTGCAAGTATTACATCTACACCTAATAGGTACATGGTACATATACAATTACAACATAGAGCAGTTACAGTTCTACTGTCTACAGACTCTACAGGAAAAATGTATACAGGGTGTCCATAAAGTCCCACCCCACACCCCGTTTCCCAGCAACGGCTGAAAATATAGAAAACCCCGTATTCCTAACTCGTTTGGAGGATCAAGTTTCAGCAAAAAAATATTTGCTTACACTGCCCCAGTCAGGCTGGGCAGTCTGGGCACGGACTAACTTGAAAATCTTAAATAGAATGGTATGTCTTGTGGCATATTGTTTTACAGGTCTCATTGAGAGAAATTTATCGCAATAAATTTTAATGATCTACGACGTACCATTCTCGAGATTCAGGGTCGGCCTTCCTGGGTATTATGCAATTATGCATATATGTACTCGTATTTTGACCTATAGGTAACTCATTAACCGTAGAGTAATTATGATACCACCACAAATATGATAAACTAGCCGTTTGCCCGTGCTTTGCAACGGGACTAAATTTCAAATTTACTAAGGCATGGCCGTACTGCTGGACAGCAATGCCTTTTTGAACTTTTTATAATTTTTCTGGACAAAGCGATAATGGTTTTGGGGGGGTCAATTCTGAGACATTTTTCGCTATCTCTTACCGTTTTGGCTAAACAACTCCGGACAAACAAACAAACATAGGTAGGTAGGTAGGTAGGTAGGTAGGTAGGTAGGTAGGTAGTCCTTATTTCTGTTTTATATATAGAGATTTAACTTAATCCTATTTTATTATTACTGGGTTGAAAATGCTTTGAGCATTAGCCTCGACGGGTGGTCACATACGACTTAGAGAGTATTATTATTATTATAATAGGTTGATCCCCATTTATTGTGAGGGAAATCAACTGTTTGTTTTTCACTTTAAATAAATAAATTCAAATTCTGCATTCGACTTACCTTCTCCGCTTGACCTGCGGCGAGGTGATGATGGGGTGGGGGGAGGTGAGACTATGAGGGGAGAGGGACGCGTGCAGACTGGCGGGCGTGCCCGGGGCGGCCATGTTGCCAAGCATGCCGGCGCCGCCCATGTGCGTGGGAGGGGGCGGGGGGAACTGATGGTGCAGGTAGCCGGGGGGCGTGGCGTAGGGATGCACCCCGGCGCTGCTGGAGGAGGGGCCAGGCGCGGCATAGGCGTACATGTCCATGATGTCACCTGAGGGGCGGCGCCATGGGGTGGACGTGGGGGCGGGGCGTATTGAGGGGGAACTCGGGGGGGCGGGGTCTACACCGCGACTACGTGAGGCTCGTCTTCATGACTGCATCAGAACTTCGAGCTTCACAAACTCAGCATGTTTGCACAAAATCTTCAGTCTTCAATTTCTCATATTTGTCAGGGTTGTCAATAATTACTCATTTTTTCACACATTTTTATTTATTTATATAAGTTAGACTCTACACTAAATTAATTGGGGTTTACTCAACATAATTCAGCAATAAATGACACAGCCTTTCGTTGTTGGTCTTTACGTTTTCTCGGTCACTTAAAAAATACAAATACATAAATTGAGAACGTAAGGATTGGGTGGAACAGATTGCCAAAGGCAATAACCCCCCTCTTTAGTTAGGACATGCGTGTATGGATTATTATTTATATATTTTATCTTTTTTTTCGATTTCATATCTAGTTTTTTCTTTAAAAATAAAATTATATATGTAGGTACTTATTTATTTGTTTCAAAGTTTTATTGAATATTTATAATTAAAAATACGAAATCAACGCGAAAAGGTGAAGAAATAAGATTTTTAAACTGTCGGGCTTTTATGTAAACAGAATGTTTTTGCAGAACCGTTTACCGTTTAGCTAACATTATAAAATACACTCAAAGAAAATCAGTTCAGATTAAGGTCCGAATTATATAACAAGATTAGATTAATGTAATCCTGTTTTGCCCTTAACACGCTCTTTAGTGGGAATTTCAACCTATCACAGCTCATTTACAATTTTACATCAGTGTCAGCTGCTAAATTTAATGATAGTGGCAAGTTGCTTGGACTAACAAGTCCTTTAATTTAATCCTGTCTCTAGATATTTAACCTAATCCTAGATATTTAATCCTGTTTCAGAATAACCCTAAAACTAACTATAAGTATTCACGAGTGGTGATATGACCACGCAGTTGAAAGCGACGTTAAACCAACAAAAAAATGCACGAGGAAGTCATGTTTCCACACAATTAACAGTGTACTTTCCCTAGTTCAAAGTAAAACGATTACACGATCGAAACCTTTGGACTCGACGGATCAAACTTTAACCTTTTCGAGACGTGCAGTACAAACTTTTTTTTTGCACATAAAAGTTGTTGTTCAAAAGGCGTTTGTTCACACTTCGAGGCACTCGTAAATGTTAGGAGATCAAAAGCCAGGTATTCCAGATAACAGACCCGATGTGTAATGATCAAAGGGTCATTTATAATCAATGGAGGAGCATCGGACACACAGCCGACACCTCTATTGTTTCACACTTCTATAACTACCTGGACCAGTGGCGGATTCCCGGCTGTCTGTCCCGCTGGTTCAGAGGTCAAGGCGTTGGTCGTGTAATCCAGAGGTCGCGGGTTCGAAACCCAACCGGAACATGTCACGTTATCCTGTACCATTTGGAATTTGTACTTTAAGAAAGACGAGTGTTTCACAGCATTTTTTCTTTCGTAGTCATGGAACAGCATCAACTACTGTAGAGGCTTGTGGTCTGTGTTGTAGCTTGGCCATCCAGTAGTATGCCTCCACTCTGATGGAATGAGTAATAGTTACTTGAAAAATGAGTAGTTACTTGTCTTTTAAAAAAAGAAAAGAAAAAAGATGAGTGTTTCACAGCCTTTTTTATTTCGTAGCCATGAAACAGGAGCTACTGTAGCCGTTTGTGGTCTGTGTTGTAGCCTGCCCATCCCGTAGTATGCCTCCCTCTGATGGGCGAGAAGTGACACAATACTTCCCATCTAGTTGCTGGGTCAACACGAGCGCACCGGAAGGTATCCCTTACAATCAACTGTAACCAAATTTTGAATACAAATTTTTGTCGGCGCGGGGGTTTGAATTCGAACCCGGGACCTTCCGCATGGCAAGCGAGTGCTTAACCACTGAGCTATTCGTGCGCTTCTTACATTTAAACAATGAATTCGCAGTTGTTCTTGTAGCATCAGTCTCGAAACTTAATAGCCAGACCTATTATGAAGGTAATCTTGTGGAATAGTAATTTCAGAAATCCCCAGAAAAATAATCGATCGGTCTCAAATCTCTCGATCTCTCAGGATAAACTGAAGAGATTCTTGGCGCAAAATTACAGGTAATTATAGGCTCCATTCAAGTCAGTCGCGGAGCCTATGGAAACTATATACATGTATGCATACAGTGCCTAAACAAGTATACATGCTCAAAGTATGTATAATATGTATATTGAAACAAAATAATATACACCTCAGTAGTATACAGACTATACAGGGTGTTTCAGAAAAGTGTGCCTTTATTCTAACCAGGTGTTATATGGACCATTTTAGGGGGGGTCAAGTCTATAAAAAGTGCTTCATAATTTTCTTTCAGTCAACCCTCCTGTGGCCACCCTGAGAGAGCAATGACATAATGGAGGCGAATAGTTGAGGAGGCCAGGGACCACCCCGGGCTGTCGCACCAGTTGGTTAGGTAAGCAGGGCCGTATTTAGGGGAGGGGGGTGGACCCCCTCTCCTCTCAAAATCTAAGAATACGTTTTTTAAAAAAGTGAAAAAAACCAGCGAACACTTCCATATATCACATAATTTTAATTTTTGGTGCACTATCTCGCAAGTGCTGTGAAAGTGAATCGCTGCAATGATGATTTTTTTCCATCACTGACGATTTCGGTAGAAAGGTAACACTCATTGTTTTGCAGTGTTTATTGTGTTATTTATTGCTTTTGTAGTGTTTTATGATTGGCAGTGTTTATGATGTTATTGCCTTTGTAGTGTTTTATGATTGCTAGACAAAGGAGAGGTGTTCCACGTCACTAGAGCGAGGTGTGAAAGGTCGTAAACATGTTGAAAAAGTTATTGTTCAATGAAGACTCTCGAGTCAAGAGAGCAGAAATCTGTTGTAGATCAAACCAAAGACTTGTAATGATCATTATTTACAACTCGCGTTGCTTTCTCATTCGCAATACGGCGGGGAACACTGTACAGTCGAACTTGATATACGAGTAGTTATCATATTTGTGTTAATCACTATTGTTAAGAATATTAAATGTATGTACAAAATGTCTATTTAAATTTGAAAATAAACAAGAGACCTTGTTTAGACTGCTGGAATAAAGGGACTTTTCAGTCTCACCTCGGCAGTATAAACAAGGTAATTTCTAATTTCTAAAAAATTCTAATTTCTTCTACTCAAACTCGCTATACCTATACTAAATCTACGCTAAAACTGAGACTTGAACCACCGACCTCCAGGTTACAAGTCCGCTGCCTTATCGATCAAGCTACTGAGGTCGGTCGAACTTGATATCATAACAATATCGCCAGGGGCAAGGTCTCTGAATGTTACAGACCTCTCTTTAAAAAAATATTCATAAAAAAAACAATGTCGCCTTATTTATACATCCCTAATAGGACCAATGAAGTCCCATTATTCCAGCAGTAAGTCCAAGACGTATTATTATGTGGTCAAATCCTAAAAGGGAGGATTACTTGTCATGTCCCGGCTGGGTTTTGAACCCGTGACCTCTGGATTACCAGTCAGACGCCTTGACCACTGAGACCTAGACTGATAGAAAGAGAACTCAAGGGAACGATTTTTTTTTCCTAACTTCCAGGTTTCTCTTGTAAAGAAGTAATTTTCCCTCACAGAGACTAAATTTTAACTGGAAATCTTTCATATCCAGGTTTAACAGTACGTATGTGTATATCTTAGGATTGTAAATGGCCCTATATTTATTATTCAAGGTATGACCCTATGATTATTATTCCTAACCCTACTTTACATAATGAGGCATTGCCGTACATCAATTCGGCCGTAACTCGGCGCCACAGAAAATTACAAAATTCGGTAAATTTACACAACAATTACCGATAGTTGTATAGAATTATCTGAGTCATTAGTAAATGTATGAAAAAATATCTCAAAACCCATTGTTATACATTTACACGCAATTCTATGCATTTCAAAAAACGAGCTTGGTAAGACTTAAATATTGTCACACGTATATTTTTCCTAACCCTATTATAATACACCCCAATCATAGCCCTAATAGCTGTCTTCTTCCTAAATCTAAGGCATGAATAGCTTTAGATGTATTTTTCTCAATCATATACACCCAAGAAATCTGGCTGGGGGACTGTAAACAGGGTAGAGACCAGCAGTCTGGCTGGGGGACTATAAACAGGGAGTAGAACAAGCAGTCTGGCTGGGGGACTATAAAAAGGGAGTAGACCAGCATTAGCTTGGTTCTGGGGGCCTTTGTCAATTATTAGCCTCCTTGTAAAGTCAGTGGTAGAAGAGCTCAGTCCTTCCTCCACTGTCTAGGTACCATCGTTCACGATGACGCTACCCTATGATGATGATGATGATACACCCAAGACCTTAGCGGTGTTTTTCCTGACCCTACTATACACCTGAGGCATGCGGCTTTATATATATTTTTCCTAACCCTACTTCCGACTAAAGAAATGACGTTGTGAACAGTGTGTAAATAAACCGCAAATTTGGTTTCATTCTATTTTTTTTTTACTTTCTATTATCTATGAGGTATAGAAAGTATTGTAATCGGTCACTTTTACTTCCGAGAAATTTCTAATGTGTATTAGAAATCGGAAGTATTGTGTTCGTTTTTGTAAAAAAAATATTTATTTTTTTCTTTTCTTTTAATTTTCACAGTATACATACCCCATGGGTGTACTGTATACTAAAAGAGAAAAAAAGTCTTTCTGATAGTAAAATACTTGAAAATAGGGACTACCTACAACACACATGGATTTCGATGAAGCAATGAGAAGTTGACTTGTTGAACAAGAAATAAAACAATGCACCTACTAAACAAGATACTTTCCGAGGAATTATGACTGTTGGCCATTTTTCCCTCAAGAATAGAGACCCAAGATATGTGTGAGACAACTGAGACACCTCTTCATTGTCTCGATTTAGACAAGAAATGTGATGGACACCTTTCATTTTGAACAAAACAGCTTGCGGCGAGCACTGGATCGAAACTAGAAACTAGTTCTCTCAGTTCTGAGATCTATGCCTATTGAATAAAATACCTCCATATTGAAGATGTTTAAAATCATTATCTATTTTATTGATCTTGTTTTTTTTTTTGGAAAACGGTGAAATACGAAACCCTTCAGGGAGAATAGGAACCTCCAAATCATATTGTGTAAACTGTGGAGGGCTGGATTCTGTTGTTTTGTTGAGATTGACAGGTAGGTATGTGGGTCGACAACCACAGAAAATCATCACTACAACTTTACGTTTATACACAAAACAATCAAGAGGGCATCACAAAAAACTTGAACATGTAAACAAACAAAATAAAAATACAAGATGAGTTTTACGTTTTTTTTTAAGTCATCATATTTGTGGTCATCACTTTCGTGATATCACAACTACTCAAACTCGCTTTACTAAATCTACGCTGAAACCGAGAGTTGAACCACCGGTTACAAGTCCGCCGCATTTTCGATCAAGCTACAGAGGTCGGTTTTCATGATGAGGTACTATTATTATTATTATAGCCCAAGCAAATTACGCTTCCCAAATTAGGTCGGTAAAAAAAATAATAATGTCACCTTATTTACTTGTATATCTACTACACTGCCCGACTAACACCCGTAGTTATGAATGATTTTGAGTCTGACTTAAGACAGGATCTAGCACCAGGGAGAATTCGGTGGTAGTGGTTTTACTTACAGATGTCCCTCAAAAAAAAGACAGTAAAACCGCTACCACCGAATTCTCTGTAGAGCCAGATCCTGTCTTAAGTCAGTCTCAAAATCATTAATAAATACGGGTGTTGGTCTAATAAGACCAGTATTACAGCAGTAAGCTCACATTAAAAGAAAAAACACTCACACACATACACACACAACACACATATCAAAAACACACCACTCACACACACAAACCAAAAAGAAAACACACATACACAAAATTCACACACAAACATCAAAAACACACACCACACACACAAACCAAAAAGAAAACACACATACACAAAATTCACACATAAACATGACAAACATTAAAAAACACACATCACACACACTATCTCACGCTCAGACACACTCACACACACACACACAAACATCAAAAACACACCACACACATACACACACCTCAGAATTGACCGTCCACAAATCACTGATGAAAACTCTTAGTAGCCTGCAGAACATATAGGGGGGTTTTGCAAAGGCAGACTTAACGGTCTCTTAATATTGATTGACCGATTAATCTTCAAGGTTTGGTCGTTAAATGTTGAATTTTCGTTGCAAAATAAATAATAAGACAAAATAATAATTAATCAACCTTTACTTATTGTAGCTTAATGTGTTCTGTTATATTTATAGCTCGCTCGTTTTCTTTTCAAAACTAGCGTTTTGTTTGATACACGTACAAACACATTTATGAGTCGATTAAAATTTAATCGAAATCAATTTTCCGTCCATCTGTTTAATTTTTTTTTTTTTTTTTTTTTTTTTTTTCATTGACAAATTAAAAAAGAGAGGTTTGATCCATGTACATATTGTACATTGTACAAACATTTTAGTGTCGATTAAAATTTGATCGAAATCTATTTCCCGTCCATCTGTTTTTTTTTTGATTTGACACAAATCAAACAAAGAGAGAGTCTATAACATAGCTAATTGAAAAAACAACAAAATATCCACTGTTGCAAAACTACCCTTAATTAAGTCGACTCGCACACTATGCAACAGATTAATCAGTCGATGAAAGACGGAGATTTAGCTAACATTCCATTAGAGCTTTTGTCTATGCAATACCTCGTATTAAGAGTGTCATAAAACATAATTTATTATATGTCAGATATATATTTTCAAACAGTCTATTCGTTCGTTTTTTTTTTTTTTAATTTTTAATAGATTTTTCGGAGAAAATTTGAGATGGATAAGATTTGTGTTTACGGATGATTTTTATTCACTAATGAAAATTTCAATAAAATCAATAGATGCCTAAATTATCTGAAAATACAACATACAACATAAGGGTTGGTTGGAAGAGATTGCCATAGGCAATAACCCCGCCCTTTAGTTAGGACTTATGTTTTTGTTTTATATTTTCTATTCTTTTTCATTTTCATTGTATATATTGTTTCCATTTTTTTCATTGTTAAATTAATTATATCTATGTACATAATGTCCATTTATCTCTATATATAAAACAGAAAAAAGGACTACCTACCTACCTACCTACGTACCTATGTTTGTTTGTTTGTTTGTCCGGAGTTGTTTAGCCAAAACGGTAAGAGATAGCGAAAAA